>JBBPPX010000271.1:0-35348 GCA_038092235.1 Leccinum boreale | reverse complement strand
ACTATGGTTGGCAGTAAGTGTTGTGTCACTTTCTTTGACTTAATACTAACTTTTCTTTAGCTTTATTTTTCTTTATAGACTTTCCACTATGGTTGGTAGTAGATGATGGTAAGTCTATGTTCATTATAATGTATGTATATAGTAGTACAAAATGTAAATAGTATAGTCATCAATGGATTTCATTTGATTATAATTCTGGATATTGGCATTGCAAGAGCTATCTAGCAATATTTGGACTGGACTGGGTCTCACTGTCAGACTCTGTGTCACTCTGTCAAACTCTGTGTCACACTGTCACAACTCTGTCACATTCTGTCAGACTCTGTGTCACACTGTCACTAGTCTGTCACCAATCTATCAAAGTCTGTCACAGTCTAGGGGTTACTGTCCAGATCTAGCCAGTTGGGAATCTTGCTGTGGACATCTGTCACCCTAGGGAAGCTGTCCAGTTCTGGCCAGACCTGTCTAAGTGAAGGTTGGTTTGCTGATGTTGTAGCCAATGCACTGTTCTCTGATGGCAAGTACGTGCTCTCATTACTGGTCAGAAAAATTTGCCTGATGCAGCCCGGGCTGGAATGATCAATAAACTCAATGTCAAAATACCAGAACATGCCTGTTCCACCAGTACAAGAGTTCCTCTACCTCGTCTTTCTCATCGGAATCATCAAGCAATTCAATGATGCTAATATAAAACCGCTCTGAATCTGTTGAAAGGTCTGTTCACGAGAACACCTGAGCTGACGTCAGGGCAAAGCGTGCCTCAAATCCAGATCAACTTTGGACAACTTTGTGAAGAGTGATACGAGAAAAAAAATACCTGTGTGGCAACGTAGGCAATCAATAATGTCGACAGAACTTGGTGATGTAAATACGTGTTTATGTGCCTGAACATGATTTATTAGCAGTCGTTGGATATCACAAAGAAAACAGAAACAGCAACGGAAACAGAAACAGAAAAGGAAACAAACCGAAACCAGAAGCCCACTGTGTAACAGGCCATTCCACGGATCCTCTGGATCGTACATGTAGTTGGCATACAGAAATATGGGCCATTGATCGCCCACAACTCGAAGCTGCCTGCTGCGCAACTTTTCCTTGATCCTACAAGGAACTAATTAGGGAAAGATATTAATAGTAAGAATCAAGCTCGTACTCGGCGTGCGACCAATCAAATCCAGCGGGGCACAGCAACGCGCCTGTGTGCTCATGATGAAAGCCTTGACCAGCCTTGGCATTCCGTGAAATATGGGGATTTAACGATTGACCCTTCGGTGTAATCCAGTCAATGACTGCACCCTTCATCCCTTTCGTATCATCGGCCCTGGTGCCATTGGCACCCTTCTGAATCTGGGGAGATAACAAGGGAATATATCATTAGTCGACAAACTGCATTATAATAACTGACTGACCAGACCCGCCATGGTGATTACCTCTTCATCAGAGGAGGACATAAGATGATTTTCGAGGGATGGTATCAACTTCAGTAATTCGAGGAATACAGTAAACTCCTTCTGCTCACTGGGTGATACAAGCATGTCGGTCACGAGCAGGACTGGAAGAAAAAAAAAAAGGAACACACCATTCTGGGAAGGTCTCCAGATCCCATCCATCTAAATCGCCCATCATCACGATGCCATTGGTCAGCAATGTTTGCACACTGCAGAATGCGTGAATGGCCCATCCAAAGTGCTGCCCATGATGTACTAGTGGGTCTTGCACATTACTATAAAGCAATGAGTGACAATAATGGTATGAGACTTGAAAACTTACAGTTGTTTCCTTGGGCCTGTTTGCAATGCATTGGGCAACGAACGTTTGGAACCAGTCGACGATGCCGACTGGCTGGGAGGCTCTGGATTCGAGGGAGAAGACATAGAACATATTATTATTGCTTGAGTGGAGGATTTGACGAAGAGAAAGATGAGACTAACGATTCATTGCCCCAATCCTCCCTCCTTATATACTACCTTCATTGTTGCTTAATACCCTCATTGCTTAATACCTTCATTGCTTGATACCCTCATTGCTTAATTCATCTTCGCGGAGTAAAGCACCCGCTTAAGCGAGCATGGCAAACGTCACTGAAGGTGAGTGAGATCAGTGACACAATGTATACAACATCACTCACCCCCCTCTTTGAATGCCATACAGCTGCGTACATGAAGGCAACCTCCATTGATCCTGAGCAAGGAGAGGCTCACCATATCTTCATCAGCCTCATTCAACAACAAATTGGCATCAGGGTGAAGAGGCACTGGCATGGAGCCCGGAGCTCCCCAGAGATCGTCGTTATCCTGTGAGATGGATGGGCATGTGAACTTTTGGTCGCATACATGAATGAATCCGGCGAAACCCAAGCTCTGCCACCAAGGGTGCACACCACGTCAACCGTGAAGTGAAGGGGAGACGAAACACAAACAGTTGCGAACAAAAACAAAAAAGACACAATAGATGATGTGATGATGAGAGATGCCACCATATGACCACCTGTCAACTTCTTCTCATCGTTGTCACAGTTGGAAGATGAAAGCAGATGACCAAAGATGAGCTCTGGAATGTACATTTTCTCCTTGCTGTACATCTCTATAGGTATGCCACGATCATTGTTGTAGATGGATATCATCCCTTCATCCATGTCAATGCTGATTTTGAGTGTGTGTGTTGGGATCATTGATCTGGAAGATGGTTAGGTGAGGTGACATGTGGCACGAAGCAGCATTCATACCTTTTTATCCACATTGATGAGAATTTCGTCTACGATTTCGAAAAATCCCAGAATAAACTTGATTTCACGATGTACGACGCGCTTGTTTTCGGAATTATACGTCCACATCATCTGAGTGATGGTCTCCATGCTTCCAATATACGAATTGAGTCGTTTGAGAATATGCTCAAGTTGGGTCAACTAGATTGTGGTCAGTGTAAGCATGCATGGGTGAAGAAAACGAATGTGCACCTTTGAATATGTTTCGGAAGCGGTTTTCTTCCTTCTATTTTTCGTAGGAGCTACAGGTCACTTGTATCCAAGGAATTTGCGCCATCTTGATCGAGCTCTGAGGCACTCTCATTGGCGTTGGTGTCCTTTGGGGCTTCTTGGTCGGAGCTTGGCCTAGGGGGGAGGAGCAGTATTTGTGATGCTGAGCGTGATACACGTTTGGCAGGGAAAGACTCACTGTCTTCTTTCCTGGCGGAGAATGTCACTTGCCCGTGATGTTGTCGAGGTTGAGATTATCAACTTCAGATGAACTCATTGAGCGTCACATTGTATTGTTACTGCAGCGTGGTTCGCTTTGAATGAAAATGCCCTTGAGGCTGAATCACGTACCATGTAAAGGCGCAAATCAGTCGACCATTGAATGTGGAGCGCACGCACAACCTCCCTACTCGCCCGTTCTTCAACCTGACTGCCCTCTTCCCCAACAAGTGCCCTCCCACAGGAAAAATCTACATATCAGCACCGCCCGTGCAGGCGTCATGTCATCAAGAGTTATACCAGTTCTCCAGAGCGCCTCCATGATCTCATCCCAGGTCCGGAGCGGGTCGGCCATCGCAAGTATGTCGTGCAGAAGAGAGAAGAGATAGACCCTCTAGGAGTCTTCAACCCCACTGATGCTCGATACGAGATGGCGACGGGGCGACTCGATGGACACAAAGTCCAGGAGAGTTCTCGGGTCGATGCAAAGTCAGACCATGAGAGGAGTGAGGGGCGCGAAGCCACCTCAAAGGGGGAGGAGATCCGGGAACCATCCAAGTGCTCGCTATTGAGCAAGGTCACCAATGCATGTCAATGTGCTCACTGTTGAACGAGGTCACGAGAAACTACTAGGTGACTAGTCGTCATTGTGGCTGTGGCAGAGAGATATAGGTAAACTCAAAATTTACTTACTTAATCACAACTTGTGAATGCTAACTGCCATGTAATGCATTCCCACAAAAATTTAGGCTAGCCACAACTAGTGTTTAAAAGTCCGGTCCGGTCTGGTCTTTTTACCTTTTTTGGAAAGACCGGACCGAGACCGGTCTCTCATGTTGTACCATCCCACCAAAGACCGAACCGGACCAATTAAAACTGGTACAGACCGGTTGCGCCCTCAGTTGCAACCAGTTGTGACTGGTTTTCCTGACAGACCATGAGGGATCCGCATGTACTGTATGAATAAATACTTTTTGGCCCACTTGATTCAGCTTCGCCCACTTGATTCAGCCCACTCATCTCAGTAAACAATGTCTGAAACTCATAAATCACACCGACAACGCGTCGCGACGGAGAAAGCTTGAGATATACATGAAATACTGACAGACAATCCTCGCCCTCGCCCACCCAAGTCCAAACCACGGTCCAAACTGCGTCCAAGTCGCAAAGGGAAGCAAAAAGCAGCCAATACAAGCCAAGCATCAGGAAACAAGAGCACAGGTAGTGAAGGAGGACATACCAGGGAGCAGCCCACCACTTCGAAGAACTCTCGCAAGCAAAAATGCCAGCGTTGTCAAAGCACAATGTCGATTGAAGAAATTGAGGTGTCACAATGGGGAGAGACTGAGATTGAGGAGCTGGAACTTGAAGATGAGGAAAAGGATGGTGATGAGCTGGAAGGTGATGAAGCAGAGCCCGGGAGGACATCTTGGATGTCCAAGCCAAGCACGTCGACGCCTTTGGTATGTTGTCATCCATTGAGCACTGGCCATATTGTGCTAACATTAGTATCATTGTGGACTTGAAGGACTCAGATGCCGACCTGAATAGTGACCACCAGGGAAAGACGAGGCCTGCCAGAAAGGTCAAGGCGCACGATACAAAAGATTTACTTACCATTTTCTCTGACCGAATCACCGTTAAGTTTGTGTACAAGGATGGAATGGCAGAGGTTTTGAAAGGACGGTGGTGCTTGATCTGCAAGTAAGAATTATTGTGCGCTTAGTATCCGATAAAAAAAGACTGACCTTGTCGAAGGGAGGATAAAGAGTTTCTTCTGAAGCAGGGAAAAAGGAAGGTGTTTCACCTTGGTAGCAATTCCTCTTGCCGCCAACACATTCGAGGACATTACAGGGTGTATATGAATCGGTGTGCCAAGCAAGGGATTGCGGTGAACCATCATGCGAAGCCGCGAGAGATGGTAGGAGCAGAGGGTAAAAAAAAAGGGAAGCAGGCAACGTTGGATGGTGCCTTCGCAAAGGTGCCAGGACCTTGAGCATTCTCGAGAGATGATGTGTTGAGGGCGGTGGCCGAATTCGTTGTGTGTGATGACTAGGTATGTCTAAGAAAAATGTAGTCTGGATACTACTAATGGTCAACTAATGACTTACTAATACTATAGTCTCTTACCGTCGCAAATAAGGCTACATTCCGAAACTGCTTAGTGGCGATGTGACCTTCGGCAACTAAATTAGACCTGCCATTGACTCACAATATCAATACGTTTATTCACAATGCATTCCTCGACTTCCTCAAAGAGCTCAAAATTGAGATTCAGATATTCAAGTTGTTTTATTCCCAGCTCTCATTTCTTAACGTACACTAGTCTTCTCATTCCGGCAAAGTCTCGACGACCATGGATCTCTGGTCTGTTGATCAGACGAAAGCTGCATTCCTCGGAATCACCGCTCACTGGACTTATGCTGACCCAAAGTCTAAAAAATGGACCCTCAAGTCCCAAGTGATCGCATTTCAAGGTGTCTCTGGTGCTCACACTGGAGATAATCTGGGTCGATACTTTGTTGGTCTAGCCGAGCAAGTCGGAGTTATAGCGCCCGCGTCATCAAAGGTACGCGCGTACCATTACTTCTTTTTTTTTGCTGGACAGAAACTCTTACTCATTTGTTATTAGTTGTTTTGTATCACCACTGACAACACCAGCAACAATGACACAACCTGTGATACAGTTGAGTCACTTCTCCATTCACGCCAAATCTTCTCGTTCAACCCAACTCAACACCGCCTACCCTGTCTCGCCCATGTCGTCAACCTCACCATCACCGCTCTGATGTCTGGCATCACGAAGATTGAAGCTGTCGAGACAACGACTTCGATTTGGGAGTTCAACCCCAGTTTTCCTGGCAACTGTGTCCTTGGAGAGGCACTGGATGTCATCACTACAATGCGAACACTCTCGATCAAGGTACATTTCATATATTTAGCAGGGCAAGACAATATCTAAAGTACGCTTATGTAGATTCAATGTTCGGGTCAGCACATTGAATATTTCGAAACCCTTCAGAAGAAGTGCGGAATCGATCCACCCCTCTCCATCCCGCTCCATAGCAACATCAGATGGGGTACCGCCGAAGGGATGTTGCACAGGTCCTATGCACTTCGTCAGGTACATTCCTTTTTCATATGGTTTTTTACACGCTCAATTGAATTTAAAGGCTATCAATCTTTTCGTCAATTCTGTGGATGAATTGTATGGGCCAATCACGACTATCCGACGAGAGAGCCGTGTTCGAGAACGCATCCGCTGGAGTGCATTTGCACTTAAGCCATCGGATTGGGAACGCGTACAGGACATGAGGGCAGTAATTTCGGTACGTCCATCACAAATGTGCTGCGATAGTGACCAAGTCTCACTCACTAGTACTCATAGGATGCAAACAACATCCAGCAATTGTTCTCTGATGAACATCGTGCAACGCTCTGGCAGGCTATCCCAGCCCTCAAGGAGCTCCAGACGGCGTGGGAGAGTAAACACGACAGCTCAAAATATGATCAGTATTGCAATGCAATCCAAGATGGCCTCAATAAAATCAACAAATATTATACTCGTCTTGATGACAAGTCCGTATATACTCTTGCTCTTAGTAAGTATGGTTTGTATCTGTCCGTTCTTGTCTACTAATGAACCAATAGTTCTCCACCCATACTACAAGTTGGACTACATCAAAATGGCCTGGGGCGGAGCCAAACACCAGCTCCAAGAGATCAAAGCAGGTAACCGTCATGCCAAAAACTGGCATGATGAAGCCCTGCAGGTCATCGAGGATGCTATGCAAGACTATTGGCATGACTCGGAAGCTGAAGCAACAGCAGTCGTGCGACCACCTGGCGTGAACCACAACAGACACTCAGCCTTGACATCTGAACCTCCTACCAAGATGCTGGAGTTGGAATTCGATATTCACCGTTGATTACTGGTTGAACAAGCCAACTGCAAGTCGAGCAGCATGGGCTGGTCGGCTGAGCTGCGTTGCTACCTCACCGAGCTCCCCCAGGACATTTCCAAAGATATGGATGTGGTTACCTGGTGGTCCATAAGTAATTCATTGTTAATGTTCGAATGTCACAAGTACCACTAATTAAAAAACTAGAAACATGCTGCGATATACCCAACACTGTCAAAAATTGCGTGTGACATCTGCGCGATCCCAGCATCATCCGTTCCCTGCGAGTGACTATTCTCGGCAGGTGCTGAGATCACCACTGACCGTTGTTCGCATTTAGGTGCCACTCGTTTCGAGGAACTTCAAATCATGAAACATGCCTGGCGCAACTCCATCATTGACCGTGCAAACATGATTTCGGAGAGTCAGGAAGAGATTCCACTTCAGGACTATTGGGAGATGTATGAGCGTGATGAAGAGATGTCGACTTTGGAGCGACAGGAAGGGATTGAAGTTGTCGAAGTGTAGTTAGTTTTATGTATGCTTCACTTGATCAGTCTGACCAAAAGACCGGTTGCAACCGGTCATAAACGGTCTTGTCGAAAGTGAAAATTGCAAAGACCGAGACTGATTGTGAGTCAAAATTCATTGAGACTGAGACCGTGCAACCGGTTGCAGACGGTTCGGTCCGGTCCGGTTCTCGGTCTTTTGCCGGTCCTATGACCGGACTTTCAAACACTAGCCACAACTGGGACATAACAGATTTATCAAAATTATGTACCTTATATACTTGTCTCTCTATTGGAACCAACAGTATTGACGCAAGATGAATAATTAGTATTTTTATCTTGTCTAGTATCCTGAGTTTGAATGTTTTCAACGATGTACACTATGGGTTACAGCCTAGATGGGTGATCAAACACTACTAGTACATTGTTGAGGCAAGGTAAATAAACGCCAATAACAATCCATGACTCCAATTGCCCTCCAGCTTCGCCATTGCTACGTTCTAGCTTAAGTAGTACTGATGGTATTGAGAATATAAAGTAGGTTTCTCTTTTGCATCACCTGTCTCTCCGTTGGGTCCAACCCATTATCACCATGACACATCAGGGACACCCGGACCTCATTGTACATAGCCTTCTGGATTTCCCTGAACTTCTTCTCCTTTGTGTCACCAGGCAACCACGAGTTGACCACACTCTTCATTTGGGAAACCAGATCCAACGCTGTCAAGACCTGTTGGTTGAGTCAATGTGAGTATTTTAAACTGTCTCTTCTGCTGTACCCACTATGCCAACAATAATAGAAAGCGTGTGCGCATTGGAATGGCGCAATAAGCAGAATGTGATGGCGCCATCAGCGGTGGTATTCGTGAAGAAAATGCCCGCAAAAGTATCGGTGCATGGACGAGTCAGTGCGGTAGGCAATACCGACAAGAGTTCGGAATGCTTATAGTATTCGACCTGCAGCTATATGTTAGGACCAACTTGACAGTTCTGGCAAATGAATACATACAGTTGGGTTCAAGGTGTCGTCATGCAGAAATGGGTATGTATAGATATCCTCTATGGTGGTGTGACATGTCCATTTTGTTGCAGTTTCAACATGGTTTAGGGTAGAAGCAGGCAGGATGAAATTGGACAAAGCGGACACCACGCCTCCTCAGTAAGCAGCCAGTTGTCGGGGGAATTCTTCGTAAAGCTACAGACATATTGATGAATAAGATCGACCAATTAATTCATGGAGCTTACCATTCATTGCAAGGTGTCCATGAAGTTCTGATCAGTGAGGGTACTGCAAGCCTTGACATACTTGACAACGCCATTTTCCCCCTTGAATTCAGTTCTGATCTCTTCTAAAGTTAGTATGGGTGAAACCGTTTTGCATTTTCAATGGAGTTCAACGCTACTTACCATGTTCAAAGTCCGTCACTCCACATCACAAAAGGGAGTCAAACATGTTGGTGACGAACTCGCTATACATGTCATCACGCCATCCATAAAACGGGTGTGACAACTGGGTGCTGGCGTCTGAAAAAAACTTCACGAGCATGACGTCGCAAAGGAGCGTCCAGTTGTGCAGCTTTGCCTCACTCAGTGTGCGAGCAAACGGGACTGACAATAATAAAATTGAGCACTTTCGAATGAAAATTCATTGAAAGACATACCTCGTTGTTGCGCTGCAAATGTAAGCGCAATTTTGTGCTCGTCTAGCCTATCAGGAAATTGAAGATGGTTTGTTCAACCATTATAAGACATGAGAATTACTCTAAAATACATCCATCTATGTCATTCTGATATACAATGAGATCATGCTAGTTACTCCATGGGACAGTTGGGATGCAATACCCTGTGTCTCATAATTCCATTGCTAATCAAATTCTGATCAAACAGATTGTGTTGATTATTTTTTAAATATTGATATACTTGATCAGACTTATTACTATTGCCATATATGATCAGTATCATGATCATCATGCATATAGTCAGCTATTATCAACCATTGACACCTGACAAATTATACCACATTGTTTAATGATGACCACTGATTTGGTAATTAGACAATTTATTTTCAAAAATGCCATATATGAGCAGATACTTAATAAATATATATTTTATATACTTGATCTATATGATCAAAATTATGGTCTTCATCTTCTATATCATCTATTGGAACATATGATCAGGATTGCAATTACTACACATATGCTCAGCTATTTAGAGCTGATATAAAAGTGCTCAGATCCATCTATGATGACAACTGCTTGGGTAATATTGCAAGGATTGATATATCTGATGAAATTGTTCTCTCTTTCTATTCTTTTCAGATCTATCTATATCTATCATCCTTGGTATTACTTGTCTACCATATGATCGGTTGCTACATATGATCTGGATTGCAATCACTATATATATGTTCAGCTATTTAAAGCTGATATGTTAGGTCACATTCATCTATGATGACAACTGCTTGGATAATATTGCAAGGATTGGTATATCTGATGAAAGTGTTCTCTCTTGCTAATCTTTTCAGATCTATCTACATCTACCATGATTGGTATTGTTGAACAGGAGTAGCTTTTTGATTGCTTTGATCAAGTCTTCAAAGTTTGATGCAGCTGATCTTGTCTATAAAACTGCTAGTTATGACAAATTCCTCCACTCTAATGAACTTGCTCAGTATCATCAACAACATTACATTGATGATTTTAGTCAATACCCTCTTAAAGGTAATAATGTTCAAGACTATAAGACTGACAATTATGAGACAAGTTAATCCTAACAATGAACTTGTTCAACAGCATCACTGTTGATCTGTTGATCTGTTGTTTCCTACTGATGAAACTATATTCCAAAGGGTGAACTTGGTCATTGTCCCCTAGTTGTCATTCTCTATCATCTTCAAAACAATTTTATTTATTAGCTTGTGCTTCTTATGTAGGAAGTTGAGAAATGTAGTCAATATTCTATATGTTATATTGTGTATCATTTTTTCCTAGTTGACATGTTTACTAGCAACATGCCTTCGAGTGAAAAGTCCACATTGATTGGCCAAGAAGGCTATGTTCTATCATCTTAGCAATTTAGGACTCCGAGTAAGTTCAATTGTATCACATTCCATGGTAAATATCTGCTTATGGCTAGCCCAAGCAAAGTATGATCAATTAGTATACTAATGAAGTCACGAGTCAATCTAAGATAGCATGTACACTAGTCGGACACGGGAGCCACAGCGGCATTCCTCTCGTTGCGCTCAGCCCGCTTCTGATGGATTCTAGCAAGCACACTATTCTTAGATGGGATACATTCCACTTCCGAATAGAGCAGAAATATCTGCCTGTTTAATCCATCAGACTACACACTATAATGAAATATCAAGATACAATCATACCGGTTCCACCAAACCATCAACTGATCAACTTCGTCCTTTTCTTCGGGGTCATCAAGCAACTCCAAGATGGTGTTGTAGAAACGCTCAGAGTCCGTAATCAGGTCAGTACGAGAAAATACTTGCGCTGAGGTTAATGCAAAACATGCCTGTGACAATGAGCTATTTGCCGCCAGGCCATCCGAACCCTTGCTTACCTGTGTAGCAACGTAGGCGAGTGAGGCTTTCATCACAGAGCGCATTCCCGGAATGTGTGGCCTTGGGCTCCTGATCTACAGAGCTGGGGGATGTGAAAACGTGTTTGAACGCCTTCAATCAGTGAAAGTTAGAACAAGATGTGATTCATTATGTTGTCAGTACTCACTGATACGAGGAGGCCGCTGCGGAGAAGACCATTCCAAGGGTCTTCGGGGTCGTACATATAGTTCACGTACAAGAAAATTGGCCATTGGTCACCAACTACTTGTAGCTCGCCATTTGCAAGCTTGCTATGGGTCCTAGAAATCGGGTAACAATAAATGAATAACTAAGATGGTGGTATAAAACGAAAGACGATAAAACAAAAGACTTGCTTGAGGTTGCTCCAGTCGAGACCTGCTGGACAGAGAAGTGCTCCAGTCCAGTCGTGGATGAAGCCCTGCCCAGACTTGACATTGTGGGTGATATGCGGGACCAGTGATTGGCCTTTTGGAGTGATCCAATCGATTATGGGACCTTTCATTCCTTTGGTGTCGTCTGCTCTAGCGCCATTGGCACCTTTCTGGATCTATGAAACATGATATTAATGTAGATTCTGGCGTAGGATGGATGGCGACAACACGAGACTCACTAGGTCTGCTATCGCAATGACCTCATCCTCCGAGGACTCCACAATTCGATCTCCTATCCCTGGTACTATTCAAAGAAGCTCGCGGAAAACCGCATTCTCCTTTCTTTCACTACAGGTTATGTTAAAGGTGTCTGAGGAATGAGAATTAGTAATGCACATAGCCATCAAGCGATCTCTGGGGACATCATCCGACATGGCCTGGATCCCATTCGTGATGAGAGTCTGTACATTACAAAAGGCATGAACAGCCCTGCCAAAGTGGCGCCCATGATGGACGAGCGGATCTTGAGCAGTCTTACCAGGTACATAATCAGATACTCTCAAAGCAATTCCGAGTCAGCATCAGGATCAAGAAAACACTTACAGCTTTTTCCTGGGGCCTAGTTGCAAAGCACTTGAACATCCACACTTCCTACCGGATGTAGGCGGATTGTCGTCACTGGTGGCGGTAGACATTTGAGATAGGTCAGAAGACTCGGAGGAACACATACATTGTTCAAGTATGCAACAAACCTTTTATATGCTGTACAATATCTATTTGCAACCAAACAAAGTTCATAGACCTTACAATCGATAGTATCGATATGTGCTGTTCAACTCAGCTACAAGATGAGAAAATCCAAGTCAACAACTTTTGCAGGTGAGAAAATCTAAGCAGTGCTTACCGTTTCCCATCACTGGCAAAAGCCTCCCATCGCTGCTGACAAATATGCATACCGCCTCCCGCATTTCCCATCACTGAATCAGGTCAGCAATGCAACTTGCCGCTGCCAAAGTTCAAACGCGTCTGTAGCGAAACTATATTTGTCACAGACAGTGAACGGTAAATGTATTCTATCCACATGATCTGACTGGGCGTTCAGAACCTGGGCCAAAGCATTTAAAAGGATGAACACCACACTCCGGCTGTTCTGAGGGGTGCTCACCAACTCCAGCCTCAGTAACAACAACTCCAACAATACACTCTCGATGGTAATGCCGTTTTCACTATTTTCACCAGATGAATATTCTAGAGGTATGTTTCCTTTACACCGACATGATCACGCAGAGACTCATCAATGATGCATTGACAGCCTCACCAAACCCTTTCCCGAGTGGGCTAGTTGTTGCTCAGGGCAACCATGGCTCGCATGAAGCATGGCAGCACCCTAACACCTCAAATGACATCACAAGTGAGCAACCGCCATCCCTTCATGGAACCTATCTGATTAATGCTAGTCTTGGATGCTGCACATTGACTTCCCTGAAAGCCTTTTCAATATGACTTGGGGAACTTGAAAAGATCAACAAGTTCGCTCCCGGAATTGTTGTCTGATCTCATTCAAGAACTTCAAGCGATGAGCTCCTCGCTTGTGCTGTTATCAGCTGATACACCAGTAAATCACAGTTTGCTTTCTGGAAGTCAGGGTGCTACCCATGGCTGTAGAGTATGTCAGCGTCACGATATGCACTGCTGTGCCGTTCGAATATGACAATCGGCCAAGCTTCAATGATAGTGCTCCCTTACTAGAAGGATAAGGATACATACATTACTAGAATAAATACACACTTGTCGCTTGTCAAGAGAAACTGAAATCTGATGAAATCTATTTGGCATGTCAAGTTGGGGACAAACAATACAACATGACTAAAAGTACGCGAATACAGTACTGTCACATCCTGATGGTCAAGCTTAAGGTGACCTGAATAGGCAAGCACAGTATGTACACTAAAATGAAAGGCTATCCAAAGTCATCCTCGGGTAGCCATAGTGCGAGAAAGTCTAACATGGGGGGAGCCCCCACGAGCAGACTTGGTACGAGAAGCACTGCTACTGGTACCAACATGAAAGATGTTCAAATGGAAAGTGAGGGGAAGGATAACTGCACGACCAATAGTTAAAAGATAAGATGCTTCTGGATGAGAGGAATCCAGTGCAGACAAGAATTGTGCGTGAGTACTCTCGATAGTCCCTGCGGACATGTATGGTGTGATCGACACCTCTATCTTCTCAAGCGACCTCTGTGCTTGCAACATGTTCTCCATCACAGTTTTCTTGTTCCTCAGCGCAGCACACCAAGAGTGAGCTCGGTTGTCAGCTTCCTCAAACCTAGGGGGCAATGATTCTTTTTTCTGGTTTGAAAACTTCAGATAAGAATGAATGGTCACAAGAAGTTCTGAAGGATTACCGTGGCCGTATTAATTCCCGCCATGCAGGCTAGGCCATAGTTTTGATGCATTAAAAGCATTGTAAATTGGAAGTATACAGTTATGCAACAGTACTTGCAATCATAGCTGATGCATCACTTGAGTCATGGCTCTGGCACTCGTGCAACAGTAATGCATCAGTTATCAGTGCCAAATAAAGCACTATTACTAATAGGGCTGTGCACCCCGGACTGTCTGTCCGCTACTTTGCTCCGGCGCTCGTGCGGCAGTAATGCATCAGTTGTCGGTGCCAAATAAAGCACTAGGGCTGTGCACCTCAGACTGTCTGTCTGCTTCTTTTCAAGCTCTTTGAAACTGCCAGGTCAGATCAGCACCCTGCCCCTACTTTTGGATGAATTGGTCACGTCGATCCCCTCATCCTCAGCCAATTCTGCTTCTATTTAAGCTCTTTCTGACAGGTCGGATCAGCACCTTGCCCCTACTCTTGGATGAATTGATCACGTTGATCCCCTCATCCCGGGCCGCACTCAGCCAATGACCACTGTCCTTCTTCTCTGCATCCATTTTCTTTGGCTTTCCCCCACAGCCAATCAATTCTATTCTCGGATATCCCGTTATCCAATCATCAACCCCATTTTCTTGGAACGAGTATACAGGACGCCAATATCGACACTGAGTTCGAGCCCATTTGTCACAATGATGCCGAGCAGGTTATATTTCCGCTTCATTTGGATGGGGCTTTTCTGATAGCTTGCCTTTTCGTTTGGGTTGGGCAGGTGGTGTGTTAGCTACTATACAGCTTGTCAGGACGATGTACTAGTGTTTTAATTCATGATACTTAGTAGTACCGTGACTATTGTTTGTTTTATGTCTCTCCTTCGCCACACCCATTCTGTGCGTTGAAATTTTATGAAGTCAATGAATCCGTCAATGTTGATGCATCACTATGTAATGCATCAATCTTTGTAACTATCCCAGACGAATTAGAACATGATCATCAGTGCTGATGCATCACTATGTGATGCATCAATCTTCGTAACTATCCAGACAGTGTTCTGATAGTGC
Organism: Leccinum boreale; assembly: GCA_038092235.1. Lineage (NCBI taxonomy): Eukaryota > Fungi > Basidiomycota > Agaricomycetes > Boletales > Boletaceae > Leccinum > Leccinum boreale. The sequence goes on along the minus strand of JBBPPX010000271.1, from coordinate 20,320 downwards.
ATCACACTAATAACTAACACAGACGAATCAGAACATGATGCATCATCTAGTAGCCTACAAATACATCATGTACTTTGAGCCCATAAAGATACTACTCCATCTAAGTCCTATTTCCTCCTCATCCTCTTTCTAAATTGCTCGTCTCCGATTTCATTCGCGACTGCACTGCGGGTTGAAGGAACAGTGGCACGGCCAGAATGGCGAGGGCCGATGATGGATTCCGACTGCACAAGTGACCCCGAAGTAGGTCCATCCAGACCGTCCACAGTAGTCATGTCAGCGTGGTTCGTTGATTGATTTTGGCCCACCCCGGTATTGATCCCATCACTACTAGCCTGCGCTCCCGCATTTTCAGTGACGTCTGTCCAATGATTGAAGGCGAGGTTCACGGGATTGGCAGAGGGCCCAGGTACTGACAAGTTGGTGGTGTTGAAAGCGGTGTTCACAGGATTGGCAAGAAGTACTAGTTCTGCTGGGTTGATCATTGGTCGTGCAGTCTCAATAGTCGGGTTGATAGGGAATTGGACCATGCAACGTCCAAAGTCTAGAGCGACTGATGTGTTGTTGGTGGCCTGGGGTTGTGTCGTCTCGCTATCGAACTTGAAGGGAATGGAGCTGACAGGTTTCTGAACTGAGCCCACTGCCTGTGTCGACATGTCTTGCCCGGAAGAGCTTTCCTGGAAGTCCACAAGTCAAGGGGCATAGTAGTGGGAAGGCGGTGGGGAAGACCGAGGAAGCAAACTTTCATCGGTGGAAAAATCCGAGGTGTTGCCATATTGGGAAATTCTCTCCAGGACCTCGTCATCGTATGGATCAAAGTAGGACCCTTCACTCGAAACATCATCCATGGCATATTCATCAAATGGAGGTGCTGGTAGGAATACCCCATGTGGAGGGTTCTCAATCGGGTCGAAGGAGATGCCCAGACTCGAAGGTGTGGCCAGGCAAGATGAAGATGAGGCACTGAGCATGACATGGTCAATGAACAGAGGGACTGGTAAGGATACCCTGAGGGGAGGGTCCTCAACAGGGAAGGATGTACTCATGCCAGTAGAAGGAGTGGTGGGACGGGATGATTCCATTGATGGGTTACCATCAGAACGGAGGGATTGCATGTCGGACCTGTCGCCGAATGATGATGCATCATCCACGCAATTGCTGGATGCTATCTTCAACGGGCTTGCCTCTTTCATTCTCTCTTCCATTTCTTTTGTGCCCTCTAACCCTTCCTTTGAACCCTCTACACATTCAGAGGCTACGGTGAGAGACATGTTCTGTCAGATGCAACAGTACTCACCATGTATATAGCGCGCAAGAAGTTCAAAAGGTTTTAATATCCGCTCAGAGAATGCAGGATACGACTGAACAAAGTTCATTCCTAGGGCTGTTTCCCTGATGTGGACACTAAGAGATAAGTCAGTACGTATCGAACACCTATCAGTGCAAAAAAACTTACCTGAAAGTCTTTGTTTTTTGTGTGCTGTTCATGAAGTCTGGTCCACCTGCTAACAAACTAAACGACCAGCCAGTTTGCTCTTGTAGGCTTCTCAATAAGTCTTTGAACATCACAGGCATGTCTGCTACCACATTGCTAGTCGGGCAATTGTCATTAAATTTGCTGCCGGCGAAGTTCAACACGTGCTCACCTAATCTTTTTATCAACGACCTCGTCATCCTGCCCAGCGTTCGCATTTTCCTCGACCCCAACCTCCGCCGGTTGAGCTTCTCGCCTCGCTTTCTCTTCGACGACTTTCTTCTGGACTTCTTCATCTTGTGAAGCCGCTTGCCAGCCTTCTTCCATCAATTTGCGATGGAGCTCCATCCTCGCTTTCTTATTCCCTTGTTCCAATCCTTGCCTCTTGCATGCATCCTCAAAGACCGACTTGATCCTGGTGTCATAGAACAATTTCGAGAACACCTCTTCTTTGGTAAGTTTGCATGTTGTTTTTGGCTTTGTGATCAGTGATTGAAGGCTTAGAAAGGGTTTTGTCTTCGCTCCTTCTCTTTCTCAACGAGACTTGTTAGCCTGCCACCTCATCCATACAATCAGTTGCTACAAAGTTTCAAGATCAAACCCCGCTGTTTTGTGGTGAGCATTTAAAACTCATGTCTTTGCGTACTTCAATTGCATCACCGAGTTCTGACTCTTGTGCTGGAGTAAGTGGCTGAGATGGGTCCAGACCAAGCTTTTTACGAAACACTGCTTGCTCAGGCCAGAATTTGAACCAAGCCTCATAGAATACTGGTTTAAAATCGGTGTAATTGCAAGACAGCATGCAAGGTACGTAGTGTTCCTCATAGTAAGCGGATAGCCATGCTTCTTGCTCATTTCTTATCCATTTTGCTCCTGGCATCTAGCATCCCGTAAGTTAATGAAACATACATGTCAGATCAACCTACGGTGATAACTTTGGCTGTGCAGGACTGTGTTGAGCATTCAAACGATGAGGTCGGAGGGAGAGAGGTTCGGTCAGGCAGAGGTACCACTGTTCGGTTTTCAATGATGCATCACACACTGACATTTCGTGGCCCTTGGAGGGCAAACTACAGGTTTCCATGGCAAATGTCACAACCCAACTGGTATCATAGTCCATTGCTTCAGTAATAATTATCCAACTGACCTTCCATGTCAGCCAAAAGAAGGTCTTCAAGAGTTGCCACCACCGTCGCCACACACGCCAATGTACGTCAGGCTTCAGCCAATAGAGACCCCATTCCATGGTCCTGCAATACCGTCCCCTCCATTTTCTGTGCCAACATCAGCAAGTCACTGACCTCGCGTATACGGTCTTCTAACAAGACCCTCCACTCATCGGCTCGGTGACTCCCAATGCAAATTTCCTCACAAAATGTGTGGAGGGAGCCATCAACAAGTCGTATCAGATCATCGTTGATCGATACCAGTGCACTTTCACTGTGACAGAGAGTTAGATCATAAAGTACTATATTCACATGGACTGCATACTAATTGTCGAGTGACGGAGCTCGGTGTTGAGGGCATTGCACTTGTCGGTTCCGTTTTCCCTTGCAGTCATGGTTGACATCCAATGACCTACTCAGTCAACATGTTCTGTATCTAGTTCTCACTTTTTCTGATATCTCCTCACGGTGGCTGGAAATAAATGAATAATTTGATAGTCTTAGGTGATGGAAACAAGAGCTCACTGGGCATAGTATCGTTGGTGATATACTCGAGCAGCCTGAGCACGCGCCTCAGGTGTTAAATGTACGCAAGGCCGTCCCATTGGCATGAGATGGATCAAGAAATCTGCTCTGACTAAGCTAACATTGTCACTATGACTCTTTGTTCTTATGATGTAGTAGGAGACTTATAGGAGATTTATAGAAAATGCTGCAGAAACATCGACAATGCATAGAAACATCGACAATGCGCAGAAAGACACAATGATACATGCCAAAAAAGAGAGATACTATGCACTACTACCTAACATACTTGCTCAATAAGTGGAGCAGTAATGGTGGTGTGCAAGTTAGTGTCAGTGGTCGGACCTTTGCATACGAGTCACGACTCATATCAACTTTGTATATTAACTTGAATATGTCTTTAACATGAACTCGAGCCCATCTATCTGATTTCACACAAAGCAATGCAACATAACAGAGGGTTCATCATGATTCGACAGAGACTCGGATGAGGTACATGTCACAGTAATTCTGTTTTCTACAAATGGGTCTCACTAGTACCTACACTAGGGTCCTCCAAAACCTCCACCGCCCCACAATCAAGTGCTCTCTTGAATTTACTGATGCATTTTTGCAGACTTGAGGACTTGCTCTGCACACTACGTCGGATGCCTTGAGTCACATCAGAAGTAACTTGCCTAGAAGAAACTATCAGTATCACATGCTGAAAGCTATGTCGTAAGTATTTACCAGTCTGCAAATACTCCAACCCGCATGCCCTTGGTGACACAGTAGAAGCGGTCGTTGTTCAACTCATTTGGTGAAGGGAAATTGTAGACATATCCCCGATAACACTTGTACCACCGCTGTGGGGCTGGGGGAGGAGATGGCAGGATCAAAACAGACGGACCAGGTGGACCAGTGAGAACCGCACACCCAAAAAAAATCGGTGCTGTGGCGAAGGGATTGTAAGTGACGGCAGTGGTGACATGCGGCGTGTGGCGCTGGTCCAGATCAGGGGAGTCGAAGCAGGAGTGATCGGGATCAATGAACGACAAGGAAACTGCAGAGAGGCTGTCGGAGATGTGATCCTGGTCCGCTGCCGCGGTGAGAGAGTCGTTTGGGGGTGCAAGGGACTGGTCCACGGCAATGAGGTTCAATGCCTGAATGAGAACTTCTGCAGAGCACTTAGAAATCCTCATTCCGGCGAGAGCATTGGCCAGATAGGCTAACGAGAATTCAGTAACAATCGTAAAGCTGTAAGTAGACTTACTGGTTCCATCCTCTTCGCCACCTTGAATGTCCCCGACAGCCTGAGCAGACTCGGATTTGGTTGTGACGGTGGAAGTCTGAGAGTTGGGCATGAATGAGAATGATGGGGCTGATGGGCGAGAAAGGATGCATCACTCACATATTTATCCTTGGATAAGGTGCGAATCCTTACACGAATCAACATCACATATGGCCTTGAGGCCGCAGTGAACTGTTATCTGTTGAGTGATTCACTGCGCTGAGCACGGCTGAACAGAAGTACACCACTGACCAAAGTATGCTACCAACCAAAGTACACCGAAGACCTGTGTCCAGCATGACCAGTGATTGGCTCAGCCTCCGTGCTGCGAGGATGACCTTAGCACTGTGGCAACGGAGGTAAAGTGGTGCCCGTGTCATCACCCTTACTCGACAATGGCCCCAAGAAAACACGCAGCGCGTCCCTCGCGCAAACACCAAAAGGTCTACATGTACACACTTGATCAGAGTGATGAAGGTAGAAATGAGAATCAAGGACAATCTTACTTGAGCACACAAGTTATCACGTATCTGAAAATACTCTGAAGGTCAACACAGAGGCGCTGGAACTACAGGATGGTACAACTGTTGGAATCGAGCTCCCAGTTGCTTCGTCACAGGGCCGTCAGGACTTTGATACACTCCAACAAGAAGAGGGAATTTGCTTCGAGGTATTTGCAGACAGCTCAACCATGATACAGCCTGGGCATGAGACCGGAGATACCAATGGAGAGCCTGAGGAGGATGAACAAGTAAGATCCAACGAGCATGGTCCTCTGGTGAACACGAAGCGTAAACAATATGCCAGTGTAAGTTTGAACGCTCACCTGCCTCATCTGCCTGCATTCTGAGCCTGGCCATAGGATCAACCACTCTTGACGTGGATGGCGCAGAGTCATTCCACATTCCTGGATGAGCTCATCTGACAAAGGGCGTGGGTGCTACATGGGTGATGTGGTCTGTTACCAGTGTAAAGGGAACACGGGTACTTACCGATGCAACGATTGCTTCAGTTGTGAACTCTATTGCCGAGCCTGTGTTGTCCAAAATCATGCATCAGTTCCTATGCATCAAATCAAGGTTCGTTTACTGACCTTCAAGTTGTGCCTCGTTTGATGCATTAGTGCACTGTCGCTGACTGATTTGTGTAAATATAGCAGTGGAATGGCACGTTCTTCGAAGCCATTACTCTGAAAGTGCTGGGGCTTCGCGTGCAACTAGGACATGGACCCGGACAACAATGCATCAATCCCACACGCACAGAGAGCTTCACAGTGGTAGACAGTGGTGGCATCCACAAAATAGGACTGGACTTCTGTGGATGTGAAACTGCACAGACTCGTGTCAAACAACTGCTCCGTGCTCACTTGTTCCCTGCGACAGTGCGAGATCCACGTACCATAGCAACGTTCAGCATGCTCGAACAATTTCATCTCCTTTCTTTGGAGTCGAAGGTGTCCATGTACAAATTCTACTATGCCTTGAAACGCTGATTGGACAACACCGGTTTATGTGAGCCGAAGGTATGTTCATCTGAGTCCACTCGAGTCAGACATTCAGGAACTATTTGACGTCTACAGGATCGTTATAAAGCCTTCATGCGAATGATTCGAGAATGGCAGCACCTTAAGATGATGAAGTGTTCAGGAAGAGGTAATGTTCCTGATGGTATTGTGACGACGAAGCTAGGGGAATGTGCTATCTTGTGTCCAGCATGTCCCCAGCCCAGTATGAATTTACCGCTGGATTAGATGTCTTCAAATCCTGCACAGAGGTACGTCAACGATTGTACCTGGTTGGATGCCTAGCTCACCATTAGACAGCTGGCTTTATCAAGCGTTTCTTGCTATCGATGCAAATTTTCGTTTGAAGCGGAAAAATGTTTCCAGTGACAGCACAGATCCATCACTGGGAGATGGATGGGCGTATCTCGTGGAGGATGGACCTTTTAAGGAGTATCTGAATACCAGGACAGGCAAGAGGCAAGAGGTATGAGTTATGTGTGACAAGAAAAAACGAATCTAACTCATCTCCTAACCACGTGTGACCAGAGAAGTACCTGCTCAGGCCACACCACAGTCAATTTGGCAGACACAAAAGTGACACACAGACTGGCTGTGATGGGTCTGGGAAAGATTGACTGTGCTCGTCATGGATTCAAGCTACCTCAAGGTGTCAGAAACTTGCAGAAAGGTGAAAAGTGAGTGGCATTTGAAGCTATTCAGCTCGTAATTTCCTGCATCTGATGCTAGATCCAAGGTACATCAATATGGACTACTTTTTTTGCTCAGCAATGAAGACATACTGTGAACTCCCAATGCTATTCGTTTCGTATGACATCGCCTGTCAATGGAGCAAGAATCTGTGGGAACGGATGTCGAGAATGCCACCAAGCCTTCAAATTGACCACGAACAAAAGTCCTTCAAGTTCGGTGTTCCCAAGTTTCACCTCCCTGCCCACAGGGAGCCTTGTCAGGTTCGATACTCCATGAACTTGCTGCCGTTTGTAGGATGAACCGATGGTGAAGGCCCCGAGCGAGGATGGGCAAACATCAATCCCATAGCATCGAGCACGAAGGAGATGGGGCCGGGTTCAAGGCAGGATACGCTGGACGATTTTTTTGGTGACTGGAACTGGAAGAAGATGGTTGGGATGCATAAGCAGTGTCAGGCTGGTCGTAAAGATGGACTGATGCATTACTTCCTACAGGTAACAATCTTTTAACAAAGATAAAGGAAGCCATAAACGAGAAGGCTGAGCAGGCAATGATGCATCATGACTATCAGGCTGCACTCGATTGCAATGTGATCGCACAATGGTCGAAAATGGTCGAATCCTGGGAGACGGATCACAAGCAGACTAACCCATACGAGCGCCAAGGTGAAGGTTGGTAGACTACATTTCATACTTGCCAGTCATGTGGCTCACTTATCTGTACTAGTTTTGACACAGGCAAAGGTTTGACTCGAGCTGGCAATGGATGAAGCACAAGAGCTTCAAAACGGAAACAACGTCTCTATCCATACCAATATTTCGCCCAGTGACCTGATCAGCACCGGTATATATCTCGAGGAGCATCAGTGAGTACAAACATAGCTGCGATCTATCATTCACTAATGCTCAATCAGGTGTCGCCTAGCCATAGATATGCCCACGACGGGATCAGGGCGGACCAATCTACAGGAAGCTAGGCTACAGGTATGTACGAATCTCCTACAGCGACAGATTGAAAGTTGGACATCAGCACAGATCCTCTACATGCCATTGGTGGCACGGCAACACGTCAAAGACCAAGAGAACCAGGCAAATCAAACCGAGCCGCCCGTCAAGTCTCACCCAGACACCTACAAGCTTTATCTCCCATCCGAACATCCCAGCATCACCTCAACCTCACTCCAAAAAATTGAATGGAGGTTCCGTTATGTGCAAGCTTTTGATGCACTCGAAGACATGTGACAGTTGCTACGACTGTGGGCTTACTTGATTGAATTCAAGCATCTGAATGTTTGGGGTCAAGGAGCAAACATGCACACACAAAACACGCTCAAAGGTATCAGCACAAAGATCCAGATCACCGTTGCAAGATATCGCCGAGCACACAATGTGCTCACCGTCTTGGGCCGCATTTTGGGGAAGGTTGGGTGGGATACAATGCTACGCAAGCTCAAGGAGGAGGACATCCATGCGTTGAATGTCGGCACCGACGGACAGACGGAGGGACAGTGAACCATTTCCTGGATATGGCAGAGTATGTGTGCATCGAGCAATGTCAATAATGAAGACTCAGAACTTCAGGAATGTACGTTCACTCCCTTTTCATTTGCCCGTGACTGTTGGTTCACATTTCTGGCGGTCTCTTGAAGCGTTGTGCATCGAATGGTGCAAGTCCTGTGCTAGAGTGAACAGGTGGACTGAGGAAGTCTTGTTGCTTATCGAGGAGATGAGACGTGTGCTCGCGTTTTTTGCCCAAAAAGCGAAATTTTGGCAAGAACATTCGTCCCAGTGGCACAGTGTGAGTGACGACCTTCGTGAAGGACTGAGTGCATATAGTGCTCGTCAAGCCTCCCTTTACAACGCGCTCAGAATTGCCTGCAAGGTGGATTGGCTTGGGCTGGATACAGTGGAAGGCAAAAACCGTCCGGATCGTTCGGAAGGGACACCACGAGATCTTGTATGTACCTGAATGCTGTATATAGCTATAACTATGATGGGATTGCCGCTTCTTTCCCCTTATATCACTAGCTACTTTCTGTGTGGCTATTAGGAACAAAAATGCCGGTGATCACACTGCAGTGGGCCGGAGCAGGCAGGCACATCCCAAAAGGGGAATGGACTTGAAGGGGTACGCACTAAAACATGGCCGAGAATGGATGTATTGTGTTGCATCAAGGGAGTTCAGTGTTGCATCAAGGGCCACAATGAGTGTTGCATAACAAAAAAACCTGTAATGACAGATTGTGTTGCATCAAGTCTACAGCTACAGGTGCGCCATGACGGTCATATTCGGGGCGATGGGCACCTGACCCAACTCTTCTTCAGGTGAAGAGTTGGGCGACGATGATGCTGATGATAGTGGGGATGGAGGAGAATAGGGAGTCTCCCTATCAGAAACTGCCTCTGCTTTGCGAGGCAAATCTGGGGCCACCAAACGAAGGGAAGGCCAGGCATCGATTGTGCTGGTCATTGCTGACCGATGATGCTGCCAATTGGTCTCTAGCTCGTGAGATATGGACTCTTATTATTTGTAATCGGGTGTAACATGACTGAGCCCGTTGGAATCCGATTCGAAGTCCGCAGATCATTAACAATTGAAAGTTCAGACAACAATTGTCCACCTTGTTAGTACCGGGGTGAACTGCCTGGGGCCGCAACACTCTGAGTAGAGCAATTGTATCATCCTCATGACCTTGAGTCTTGGGCCACTGCCAAATGACCATGACTGAGGTGGGTTGAAATGTCCAACTCGGAATACCTTCTGGCAATGGCTGTACCAGAATTGAAACACAGCTGTCACATGGACAGCCGCATCTCCGCTTGGCACGGCTGCCCAGAGAGGAAAGGAGTACTATCAGGTACACCATGTATTTCCAATGCCTCATGGGAGAAAACCGCGCGACACTTGCGAACCACAATACCTCCTGAGTGTCTGATGTGACCTGTCAAAGTGAACAGCTGACTCGGAGTGTGGGAGAAAATGGGAGAAAGAATCACCAGCTCCTGCCCATTATACTGCAAGTGCAAACATACAGGGACTAACCTGGGTGGCAGAATGGAGGACGACGTACGTGAATCAGTGACGGGTGAACTCGATATACATATAGTCTAATCTAAGGCAAGTTGTCCGCAAAGAGACTTTGTTGTTGTCTCATTTTTGGGAATGTCCTCTGCTTTATTCTTTTTCATTTTCCTGAGAAGATGGCAGTCAGAATGGTTTATTTCATGCAATGAGAATAAGGCTGGCTTCACATCGCGGACTCAACACACTCGTTTTAAATACTTGGTTGTTTATGAATTGAGTTTGCAGTCATCGATGCTTGGATAAGAAAGAGAACAATGGGCGGAGATAGGAAACCAGCTGGCAATTTCCACTCTGTCTCTGTTCTACATGTCCGTGCGTCAACAACTTGGTAGAAATGAGTGCGGACAAAATAATGACAAAAGGGCTAGTCTGTACAGGTCTGTGGAGGTCTGTATTACTAGGTACCTTCCTGTAGGGTCTGTGGGTCTGTGCAACTCTGCACAGTTCTATGAGCCAACACCACCTCATTGATATGCATGCAAACTGTCAGCACTGCATCGCACTTGCGCCAATCTATGCACATTTCCGCTGTGCAAAAGGCTGAGGAGTGCCTTCATCTCCTAAACAGGGGACGTACCAGTGGATTTGTGTGTTCGCGGCCATGCAGAAGATACTTAATGTAGCGTGGCTGAGTAGTCTCGGATCCATCTGTTTGGGGACAGCAGAGTATCAGCTGGGTCCGAACATGTGGGAACAAGATACTTACCTATTACCACTTGGAGCCGTGTACTTTTGACTTTCAAATGTGCACAAAGTTGTTCCTGTTCCTAGCGGCCCCAGCCACATTGAACCAAGGCGCTGCGGGGTGCTCAACAACGGTGGTCCCGCACACTCGGAGCCCGTCCCGCAATGCTGCCCTGACTGGCTTGGTTTGGCAGAGTACACCTGGGAAAGGGTAAGTATTTCCAAGCATGTCTGACTTCAAGCTTTCGAGTCGAGTCGGACAGAGCTTCAAAGTTGACTATTCAATTTGGGCCACATTCTAGTTGATTATTCAATTTGAGCCACATTCTAGTTGGTTGAACAATTGTGTGGTGTGGTGTACGTTGACTGGCCAAGGAAGGTATCTTTGTCTCAGTTCTGGCAGTAAGTGTTTTCGTGGCTCTACATGGGTGAGTTACTGGTGAGTTCTAGCTATACGTCATAGGACTAAAACGCCTCCTTCACAGAAAATTCGGACCCTCAAAGTACCTCAATTTTCAAGGGCAATCATGCCGCCCCCAGTGCTTCAGGTTCAATATGTATAAACTCTGCTGAGGAAACTATTCGCTCAGCCACTGGGACCTCATATGATTCACTAGTAGACGACCCTCTGTACTTCGTTGAGCAACCAGTGAGTGGATTCCTTCAAAGTTCGAGAGTGAGACTAACATTGTACAGGGCAGTCAGGACACCCCTCAATCCCAGCAGTGGCAGGAGGCCAAACTGTTGATCACCACTATTTGCGCTCAGCATGATGTATTAAAGGCTCAGTTGGTCGTTGAGGAAGGGCAAATGAGCCATAACATGGCGCGTGCCAATTATTACCTCCTGCAATTCAAAAAGGCAGTACAATGTATGCAACGTGTGAAAGGAAAGTTGGCAACTGCAGATCAAGTTGTCGGACATGCTAGGATGGTCATCTGTGATGGTGGATATGTCTCTGCACTGTCTATCCCTTCCTCCCCTCGTGTACAGCATTCATGCAGTAAGTCTACTGATTCTTTTGTTTGCTGTGATTCATTAACTTTTGTTGTTCAGAGCGGTGGTTGACAGTGTTCCATTTATCACATATTGTTAAGTAAATTACCTAGCGTACTTTTTGTCGTCTTGTAAGCTCCAACTCAAATGTGCACGTCATCGTGCCAAATAAACTTCAAGCTCTCGTTGGTCCCCCAAAAGAACGTGCACGCGCATTGGTACGACTCCTCGATCATGGCCCCCCGACGTTTATCAAATACATCAATGCCACCACAGCCTTTACAGGCCTTATCGGAGACTTACATCCCTCTTCTTCCCCCTTCTCCTATTTTCCCCATTTCGTCGACCTTGTGCAGTGGAATGTCTGCTTGGTTGAAGACTCCATCAAGTTCATCTTCACTCATCCAAACAATTGGGAGGCTGCGCAGCAGCAGCAATTATCCGGCGGTCGAGAGTGCTGGTCTTGTCCCCAGCACTCCTGAAGGGCGTCCCGTGTTCATATAATTACCGAGTGTGAAGCTGGCCTTCACTACTGTGCAGACCTTCTCACACAACATCTGGATATCCGCATGCTCAGTTTGGTCATCATTAACATTGGTGGAGGGATAATCCACTCGAGCATGTACTCGGTGGCGTATAACTCTCTTTCCTGCGTGGAAGTCGCTTCTGCTCGCTGTACATGCTTCGCTCTGGCAACAACATTCATCTGAGTACTTAGTTCCTCCATTTTTCTCGCTAGATTACTGACTGGGTCAGGTCTTTATGTGCCATGCTACAACTAATGCCCAACCCTAGCTATCCGCTTTGAACTCGAGGTAACCATAGTCTGCATTCGTCCCGTTTGACTGACTACCTGATGTGTTATCTTGCATCTCAGTCCCGCTTCACATCATTCACAGAACATAACATCACAGAAATTTCAGAAGTGCTGTCTTCCAACAGCATCAAAGACGCATTCGAGCAATGACAAACTACAATTGTGATGATCGATTCACAGCAGGCTGTTTTTTGTTTTGAGGGAATGGACAACACAGCTCATTATTGATCTTCAGATGGCTTTCTTGGTTGAGGATTACTGATGAATGTGAGGGGCCAAGGGTATCTGATTCTACTGGTCGGCTAATCATCTGTATGTGGTTGGCTAGTGCTGGTGTGGTCTAGTTCTAATCACCTGCCTCTTACTCGGCAGCAACATCAGGAAATTCACACATCTCTTGCTCATACTTACAGCAACTTATCTCGCACTTGGTGCGGACAGTTTTCGAAGTAGTCTACAAGTGACCTAAGTAGATCTTATTACTTATGGTCCACTTAAAGTTACTTAAGTTGCACTTTTCACACTTGCAAAAGTCAACACAAAATTGATATTTGGTAAAAAATAAGTGTAATAAAAGCTAAAAAGTAATCAAGCAGCCACTCGAGTAAGCGAAAAAAAGTAGCTTCGAAAGCTGGCAGTAAGGGAGACAAAGATATGCCCAGGACAAGATAAGTGCTGTAACAGTGCAAAAAAAAGCAATCACCAGCAACCGAAAAAGGGGGGAAAGGAGACCATAAGCAGTACAGAAAAATCAATAACCACCATGAAAAAAAAAAGGAAAGGAGAAGCAATTCAATGTAACAGTAATTAGTCCGGAAAGCAGAGACAAATCTTGAGGATTGGAAAAATACGACCTTGACAAGACAACAATACCAGGACCAACAGAGTGAGACGGACTTGAGTCAGCAGAAACGAACCGGATTTCTACAAGAACACACATTAGTTACGGCTGATGGATGACAAAAGGGCCTACAAATGAGCGCGTATTCCCCGTCCGATTCATTGCCGTCGAGTGTGCTGTCGACTCGGGATGGGTTCAATCGAAGTGCTAGAGCTCGGGCTTTCTTCATAACAGACTCGAGATCACTGTCTTCTTCACAACGCATTGCAGCACGGGTAGTCTTTCTGGTGACACTCTCCCAGTTCTGGTCTGAAAATTGATGCGACGCCGAGCTGAGTTTCCCCGATGATTTGTTGAGGGTCTGCGGGAGCTTGACTTCAATCTTCCCCTTGTTGTCAACGACGATCTGACACTCACCACTACTGAGTAAAACAAGACCACGTTGGATCTATTCCGAGTTGACCTGCCATTCAGCTGTCATCAAAGGTGGCAGATGACACGTCAAACTCACCGCAGCTCTACAGAGACCTAAAACACCGGATATGCTATTGTCGTTGATGTTGAAGCCTGGAATGTCGAGGCAACCCTTGACGGACAGAACATACGATTCTGCAAGAAGTGTCATTATGAATTCCGAGCGAAAAGCTTTGGCACGGTTGCTGCTCTCTAGATTCTTGTAGAGGTAGGCATGTTTGTTCAGTAACAGAGTCGCTTCCTCGGCTATCTTGATTTTCTCAGTACCTGAAAAGAAGCTTGCGCAGAGTATAAGCGCAGCGGACCCGATGCTGTGACGCCAGTCACACAGTCATTGGTATCCCTATACAGTTGTTAGTAGCTGTTAACGATTGTCAAAATGCCACATTACCGTCGCGACGACCTTGTGCCGCAGAGTAAGTTGAGCCGGATGCTGGAGCAAATGCGGGAACACGACTGGGAGGATGAGCCTCAAGGCACCGATGATCTTCTCCTTTGTTATGCCCCAGACATCAGACTGTGCAGCAGCCCAGAGGCACAATGTCAGAATGACATGATGTCTCCACTCTTCCTGCTTGAACCAAGTGGCAGAGAATTCCCCATTTGCGTCATCCGTGGACGTGGTGTTTCTTGTTGTGGTCGTCTGCATACGAGCACTCAGGCTTGCTTCCGTCTTGGCCTTTTTGGTTGAAGAAGGCGTGCCACCATCAACCGCAACCGTTACATTTGTCTATTTAGGGGTACACATAATGTTGTCAATACCATAATAGGGACTCATCCAAAAACACAAGGCTTCTTATCTCGGTGCTTGCACAGGACTTAAGTTGTGCTTCCTGTCAACAAATTTCTTGACATGTTGCCTCGACTTTTCTCTCGATGTCCGAACTATAACCTGCGGGGCCAAACCTAGGGTCCTGACTCTCTGGAATCCAATTTGGGCCACACATCTCTTCTATGAGCTGGAGCCCAGTAACCCATTCAACGCCAGACTCATTGCTCGCTTCTTCATCAACAAGGTTTGCTTCGGTGGCTATCTCGGGAGACAAATTGTCTTGATGCTCGAGAAACTTCCTTTTGGGGGGCCACACAATTGGTTCATTGTCTTCCAGGGGTGTGTCCTTCGAGATGGACAGCACATGCTATGAAGGTAATTTTTGTCATGTGAATGAAAAGAAAAAAAGAATGAAAAACGAAAAAAAACAGACTGTGCGTCTCCCCCTGTTCTTGTCGCAATAACGTTCAGAGCTGCCCGCTTGTCAGAATCGTCTTGGTCATTACCAAATCCACCGACCAGTCCATTGTCAATTGAGCGGTGGTGTTGTTGCGCCACTTGGTTGAGTTTCGAGCTGGTGATAGATAGGCCCTTCAAGTTGGACTCGGAGTTGATAGCGGTTGTGCCAGCAGATACGCTTGACGGTGGAGGGAGAGTGCGGGAACCCAGGCTCATTTGCGAGCCAACCACACTCAGTCCTCGTGAGTGCGTTCGCTTTTTCCAACTATCAAGTGGAACTGACGCGATCCAATTTTGAACCTTGCCATCCAGATTCCGGCTATTGTTGTCCAAAGTGTGCAACACCAGGAGATTGCAAAAAAATAGCGTAGCTTCAGTCAGTAGCAGCATGGTAACGAAATGAACAGTGAAGTAAGAACAGACATTTCTTGTACCTCGGACTCATTAGTACTCATTTTCTCAGATGCACATGCTGCGCTGTCATTTTGATTACTCCGAGAAGAAGACTCAGATGTCCTCCTCTTCAGCTCGCGAACTCTATCAACACGTTCACGTAAACGCTGACTGATTAGGCTTGGCTTAACTGGACGATGGACAGTAGTAGTGTTGACTGTGACACCTTCATCAACATCCATGGAGTCTTCAGCTTCCTCGGCGACGTCCTGAGCCATAGCACCTGGTACGCGAGGACTTGGTATGTGTGTAACTCGTAAAGTGACTCATTGTACTCACCTTTGTTACCTTTGCCTCGGTATTGCCTTGGCTTTGGAAGCACAGGCTTCGCAGGTGCGATGGCTGCAGCTTGGTCAGTCACCATACTATTCTCCATGTCACCAACCTGTTTAATGGCCCGCTCCATGGCTGTGTCTTTTGCAGCACGGGCATCTACAAGCTGTTGGTTGTCAACTCGTTTCTCGGTCGGGGTGCATTTCTTCTTTGGTGCATCCGGTAAGCCCAGGTGCTTGTCGACATTTGATGGACGTGTCCTCCGTGTGGAGGTCGGTACAGGGGTTGTTATGGACATCTGAGTAGTTGAGGTGGAAAATTGCAAGTGGCGCAAGAAAGGTTAAAGTGTTGCCGAGGGTTTGTTTGGGACATTGTACACTCTGCCGTATTCAAGCTAAATATTACTCTGCTTCACCTATGCCTCCGACTTCCCCTTAGATGAACCACGCACACTATGCATGTTTGAAGTGTCCACGGTGGTTCAAAAACAAGTCCGGCTTAACGTAGCATACCAATGCCATCCATCTGGTCCTCCCTCGCTCCCCAAGTCCATATGAGCCGGCACTGGATCAAGACTTTGGGAACTCTGACCCCCCTTTGCCTCAGCCCAATTCCTCTGCTGTGCGCTCTTTCTCACTGGTGCAAGACGAACACAATGTTTTTGTCGGTCAAAACGACCGACTGTTTCGAAACTACCACCCGCTTCTCAATGGTATGTCGGTTATGCAGTCCTGGTCATATTTGTCTCATCAGACATAACATAGGGCATCCCTGTGATGAGGAAGGCAATTTCCTTCCTCCTGGTACCCTGCCATCCGAGGCTCCCCGAAATCAAAAGATAACTGGGATCCTTTTCACAGCCGGCTCGAGTTTGAACTCGCCGACTTTCTGTATTCGCGCTCACAAATGCCAGCTGCTCAAATAGACTCAATCCTGGACATATGGGCGGCGTCTTTGCTTTGCTCTGGCGCGAATCCCTTGTACAATAGCCACAATGATATGTACAAAACTATCGACGACATCAAATTAGGTGACATCAAGTGGAGGAATTTTACAGTCAGGTATACTGGTGCCGGCCCCCCTTCTGATGTACCTCCATGGATGGACGACCCGTACGAAATCTATTATCACGACCTGCATGAAGTTGTGCACAGCTTAGTTGCAAATCCTGACTTTGCTGCTGAACTCGACTACAGTCCATATCGTGAGTACGTTACAGACACCAATGAGCAGCGTCGGTGCGATTTCATGTCAGGAGACTGGGCATGGAATCAAGCGGTATGTGTTATTGTTTCTATTTGAAAAGCTCATTGTATCTCAAGTACTACGTGCAGGACATTATCTCACGAGACGCTCACACCCATGGCTCTGTATTCATGCCCATTATCCTCGGGAGTGACAAGACAACAGTCTCTGTCACTACCAGACAGAACAATTTTTACCTGCTTTACATATCAATTGGTTACATTTCCAACAGGCTCCGTCGTGCGCACAAGAATGCGCTGGTACTAATAGGCTTTTTGGCCATGCCAAAGAGGAAGTACATATATTTTTATACCTAGGTTCTCGTTTATAGCCAATTTCCAGCAACAAAAACGCAGGCAAAGATGAGCGAATTCCGAATGTTTCGTCACCAACTCTATCACTCCTTGTTGGCAGCGATTCTGCAGTCACTGAAGCCAGGAATGACTACCTCTGAGGTCTTGCGCTTTTGGGATGGTCATTTCAGAAGAGTTATATATGGTTTGGGGCCTTACATAGCTGACTACGAAGAACAGGTCTTATTAATGTGCATTGTTCATGGTTGGTGCCCAAAGTGAGTTTGCATTAAATGTATTCAAGTTTCGTGATTCTACTGACGGGTCAATAGATGCATGTCATCGAGGAAAGAGCTCGACACGGAAGCACTTTACCGGCACCGTGATCACACAAAAACATTAGTTCAGGCAGGTGTGTTTTCATTGGCACAGCTATGGGATGAATACGGCATAGTTGGTCAACTGGTGGTAAGGATTCCTAGCTACGTATTGATTGTTATTGGATGTTTTATGTAGCTGTTCACGAATGACTTTCCCCGTGCCAACATTTATGAATTGATCTCACCAGACCTCCTTCACCAGATTATTAAAGGAGTGTTCAAAGATCACCTCGTTGACTGGGTCGAAGCCTACGTTAAATTCACCCATGGCACAGAAGCTGATGCGATCCTTGATGATATCAACCGAAGGCATGTAACTACAACTACTTCGTGCCTACCAACTAATGTATCCTCAGGATTGCTGCCATTGCCCCCTTTTCTGGACTGTGGCGTTTTCCACAGGGCCGTCACTTCAAGCAGTGGATAGGCAACGACTCCAAAGCCCTGATGAAAGTAAGTATGGCAAGTCATGCTACGTGATGCACCATATGATTTTGAATTCACAGGTTTATCTACCTGCTATCGAAGGTTATCTCGCCCAGGACGTGATTCGGACATTCCATGCCTGTCTCGAGTTTTGCTATCTCGTCAGACATGATGTCATAACGGACACTACACTCACCATGATTCAAGAATTGCTCGAGCGATTTCATGAATACTGGAATGTTTTCAGTGATGTCGTGAACACCTTCTCAATGCCTAGACGACACTCGATGAAGCATTACCCCGACATGATACGTCTTTTTGGTGCTCCGAATGGCTTATGCTCATTGATTACCAAATCCTACCGCCGTTCCAATCGACACAATGCACTCAGGCAAATGTTACTAACCAACCAGCGGATAGATAAGCTTGCTTGATGTCGCACTGACTTTCAGACACGAAAGATGCTTGAAGGTTCGTGCATATCATTTGTGATGCGAACATTAGGTTCATATTATTTGATTACTCTCTTTTGCTGCTAAAACTTACCATCTAGTAGTACAAGCCAATGAACCAAACACGAATCAAAGAGACGACCACAACACCGATGCTGGTGATGCTGCAACAGGACAGAATAACTCAGAAGCTACTGAAGACCCTGACAGTGTCGGAGATAGCGCTCCCGTCGACATACCTACTTGCGTTGCATATGTTAAGATGGCTCAGTCTGTCCATAAGTCTGAGTTATCCACTTTGTAGACATGACTTGAAGTTGACTAACTATCTCTTGGACAAAGAACGGAAGCGTGCGCATTCTGTTGCTGAATTGAGTCTTGAGCTTGAGATACCATGGCTCCGTGATTTGCTCCAGTGGTTTCTCTTTCAGGTCACTCATCACAATGATCCTCAGGACCCAGATGATGTTCCCTTGAACAAGTGTCCATTCTTTGATGGGAGGGTTCGGATATACAATTCTGCGACTGCAGTCTTTTACGCCCCAAGTGATCTCAGTGGTATTGGAGGAATGAAATGGGAAATCATCTGTTCATGTCCTTCTTGGAGGAACGGCGGCTCAAGGCGTGACTGTGCTTTTGTACATTCGCGCCCCAGTGGGGAGCTTGGCATGCGCGAACTGAATGTCATTTGCATTCTCGCCTGTTTTACATTCAGGTTTCACACTGAGGAGTATCCTTGTGCAGTGGTGCACAAATACAAAGTCTCTAATGAAGCCGATGAAGATACAGGCATGTGGGTTGCTCGACTAGCCTTCAACACTTGACGACAACCTGACCTCACCATCATACACCTCGACACCCAGTATCGTGCAGCCCACCTCATCTTTGTCTATGGCAACTGTCCAATCTCCCCGGAAATCCAAGCCAACAATTCCTACGACTCCTTCCGTGCTCACTACATCAATAAGTATGCAGATCATCACATGTTTGAAATTGCCTCGTAGCGTTCATTCGCTGGGTACCCTTTTGCCGAAGTTAGCGGCCATTCTACTCATCACCACTACAACCGCAGGATATCTCTGTATCTCCTCGCGACACGACGCCAAGCTGCCGTGCAGCTCACTACTCCCTCTGTCGACCCCAATCCTGCTCAGGCGAAGGCCCTTCCTTCCATCGCCAACTTCTCTATGACTCGGAAGACCCCGGTTCCATTCCCGTTCAGGCGAATTCAGCCGCTTTCCCTCTGTTCTCCGCTCCACTTCCAGTGCACCACCTATACCCCTTCACCACGGATGTAATCGCCTGTCCAACTTGCAGGCCGACACAAGCTCTACTCCCCCCATGACTCGGAAGACCTGTTCAGGCGAAAGCCCTCTCGTGACGACCCAGAACAAGCGGAATGCCGACGTCTTCCTTCAATCTACTCACGCTACAACAAGAGTAATGAACCCTTTGTTGCATTCAACAACCTAGGTGACTCCGAGTCATCCACAAAGACATGGAAGGTACGTTCCTTGACCCACTTCCCCAATCGCCCTGTTTTTCATCCAGCGCAGGTCTGTACCAACATGGCCAGCTACCTCAATCATCTTGAGAACCTGAGTTGGCGTCGGAATTTCCATAACCTCCTTGTTGAGGTGAGTCTCCTCCTCTTTTTCGTCCAACTGCTTGCCTGACCCCTATTGAAAGGCTATGCTCGTATCCTTAAGAGGAGAGCGGCTAACAATGGGGCACAGCGAGGGCAACGAGGGGCAATGTTCTAGTGGAGATACTCAGTAGAGTGTTGAGGAGTTGAGAGAGCTACAGCTGAAGAGACTCGACAGTGGTGGTAAGAGTCGAAGAAGTCTTATTAGACAAAGGCCAGAAGGACCTGCTATATATACACAAAGGAACGTATTTGTACGTATTTTGATATATAATATAAGAGGAAGTTCCATAGAACATAAAAGAATGTGAAGGAACTTCTGAGTAATCCAAGAGAATAATTAGCCAATAGCGTAAGTATCTCTGTGGAGTATCAG
>JBBPPX010000270.1:0-35743 GCA_038092235.1 Leccinum boreale | reverse complement strand
CACCGTGTCACCTTCACTACGTTCGCAACCATGGTGCCGTTCCCCGTGTCACCGAGGAAGTTGCGAAGGAATGGACCGTATGCGTCCACGGCCTCGTACAACGCGAGGTCAACCTCACGATCTAGCAACTGAGCCAGCTCTTCCCCGTCGTGACGTTACCCGTTACCTTTGTTTGTGCCGGAAACCGGAGGAAAGAGCAAAACGTGGTTCGGAAGACCCTCGGATTCAATTGGGGAGCAGCGGGAGGTACAGGCTGAACACCATAGCCCCAGATGCGACGCTAACGGATCTCCGTTTCAGTATCCACTGCGCTATGGACGGGGGTATATTTGGCAGACATTTTGGAATACGTGAGGCCCAAGCGGGGCCGGGCGAAGCACGTCATATTTGAAGGCACAGACAACTTACCGAAAGGACCTTACGGGACCTCGCAACGGCTATCATGGGCTGCGAACAAGGATCGGGGAATGCTCATAGATAAACAACTCTAAGGCCGTCATGTTAGTTGAGATTTAAGCGCCTGTTCTAGCATGGGCCATGAATGGTTTACCCCTTGAACCTGATCATGGATTCCCGGTGAGGCTTGTCGTCCCAGGGCAAATTGGGGGCCGATCCGTCAAGGTACTGTAATATGTCGTCATCATTTGCACCAATGTTTGACTGAATTCACCCTATTCAAGTGGTTAAAGCGGATCGAAGTTAGCGATCGCGAGAGCCAACACCATGTACGTACGAATATCTCAAATGAACATCATTGACTGAGAGATATCACAGCTACACTTCTGGGTAAGAGGAAATGATGACTACTGGAAGTCGTGTGCTTGATGCCTTACGATTAGGACAACAAGCTTTTGCCTACCCACGTGATGCCCGATGAGGCACGCGCAGAAAAGCATTTGTGGTATGACCCCAGGTCAGTCGTCATCCCTCGAGATTGCCATCTAGAACCAGATGACTTACCGGGACGACAGATATCTCATTACGTCAGTAGTTATAATTCTGGAATGTGCTTGCGCCTGACACTATCAACAGGGAGCTAAACGTGAACAGCGCAATTGCTGAACCTGACCACGGCGAGACGCTCACTGTAAGTAAACGCTCAGAATCAGACGACTTCTATACGATCCGTGGGTATGCCTATGGTGGAGGTGGACGACGGGTGACTCGAGTGGAGCTTTCGTTGGATGAAGGTGCAGAATGGAGTCTAGCAACCATGTAAGAGATAATCTCCATTATCATTTCACGTCTCACTCGGGATTCAGTGAGTACCCTGAGGATCAGTTCCGCGAAATATGCCACTTGGACCCGGTTTACGGAACTCTCGACTTGACAGAAAGTGACGCTTCATTGTGAGCCGCGAGCACACGATGCAGTTTCCAAATGACTCACGTACGATGGTAGCTGCTGGTGTTTCTGGAGCTTTGACGTCAAGCACAGCACTTTGCTAAAGTGTAATGCATTAATGGTCAGAGCATCAGACGAAGGGTCTGCGGTGCAGCCAGGGGACATGTAAGAGACGAATGCCCTTTGCTTTTGTCATCACTCATCCACTGGTAGGTATTGGCATGCACTAGGCATGATGAACAACTGGTGCGTATGCACCTAGATAGGATAATTCACTAATTGAGAGACCTCTTCGATAGGTGGTTTAGGGTTGCGTGAACAAGACTGAAGACGATGATAAGGTCGTGTTGCACTTTGAGCACCCGGCCGTCGTTGGAACTGCATCTAAAGGCTGGATGGAGGTGCGTAAAGAGTGCGAACATATGTGGTGGACTTGGGCGAACCTTTGATGATGATCGTCTCTGCCGCCCTACAACCCCTCTCAGCACGTTGCCAGGGATGATGACAGCAGCAATCGAGATATAGTATCTTCTCCGAGTGGCGATACGACTGCACTCGTATAGCCTACTCCGTGATCCGACCACTCTTCTGACTTCGTTGTCAGCGTCGCCGCGAGTTCTGAGGAAAGTTTAAACGAGGTTAAAACAGACTGTCCACGAAATTCAGGCACGTACTAGATGGTTCTCCAACTCGGCATCCGAGTTTGCGGTCGCCAGAACTGAGGTCAACACGAATCGTGGGCTCCCTTGCGGGAATCAGCCGTGGCGACGAGGGTGAACTTTTCAGTGGGTGGATCGGCGGAGGGAGTCGGGAAGAAGAAAGCGATATGTGTTCCTCAGAACGAGCATGAGTGATTGCAGCTTGGTTTGATCGTAAAAGTGTCGCAGATCGTGCTCCCCGGAGCGTTTGTGTCTGGCTCGACTCTGCGACCGAGAAAGACAGGGCGTCGATCACAATTTGTGAATCAAAGAAGGTAGGCAGACTCGATTCCAAAAGCCTGACCACGACATGCCAAGTATTCGCGCCTCTTTTACGCTTCCCAGATGGTGATGAAGGGTAGGAAGAGAAGAATGTGACGGACCACATCCTACCTGTGGCGTGAGCACGGCTCAGCACGAGACACGCCGATAACTATGAGTTACTCACCGGCTGCGATGAATTCGATGCTGGCATGCCCGATCGCATTCATCCGTCTTTGCCAGAGATGGATTTTAAAGGAAACGACAAATCCTTTATCTGTCGACCGTTGAACGTGGATTTCATCCACGGGTTTCAAGCCCAGGAGAAGGTTGTCTGAAGCTTTCGAATATGTCATTCACTTTCCAACGCAAGGCCGATAAATAGATGAAACATACGGACTCGCGGGTTAGAAACATGGAGGCCCTGTGTCCTGTGGAATGGAGGACGGCAGACCCGCAGTGCATGAAACAACGTCTGATTTGAGCTAGCGAGACATGCCCGTCGAATATCCGATATAGTTGGGATAGACAAGGGCTGAGAATGAATTAATAGGGCCACAAGCAACTCCTCGCGATAGTTGACTATAGCCCAATACATCGGCGTGTGGTCCGCAATCGAGCGTTCCTGGAGAATGGCAGACAGGGAGAGCTCGTGTTCTACGCAGCTTTCCGCCATGGAGTCGAGTAAACCGTGCACATTTTTCAGTTCGCTATTGCTCCGGCGAGAAGGTTGGATGACGAGATCGTGTATCGCCGACAGAACGGATCGGTGAACTCGCCTAGTAGAGAGGAAGGATGAAAAGGGCAGGAGGGATAGCCAGGAAAAGTTCTTGCTAGCATGTGGTACCTGGGCAAGTGCAGAGCCGCCGTTTTCTGGAGTTAACGAGGCGGAGTGGACCGAGGATTGACATTCGTGTTAGGCTGCTCGAAACTTGCGGGGGCATCAATGTTTCTGTTAGATGACAGACCAGCGTATGGGCCACGAGAGGCAGAGGAGCTGGCATGTGTATCTACCCTGCGACTGGCGGAGTGATGAAGCGACAAAGTGTCGTATGACGGGGACAGGTCAAACGGGTCGTCTCTGATCTCGTCGTGGCTATCATGGGCAGGTTCGTCGTCCGATCTCTGACCGTTAATCCTGCCAGCTTGTTGATAATCCATGGTAGCAGACAAACTGGGAATAGTGAATGATGAGCAACCCCGGAAAGCGCTTATATCCTCGTGTGCGATCACGGCAGCTGGAAGCCCTACGCACAGCCCAGAACATGCTGTGTGACTCGGACCCTGCTGCGACTCAGCTAGGTGAGAAAGCCGCACAGTTTCCCATGGCTATTTTGATATCATAGAAGTTGAACATTTATTTATGGGGAAAGCACTTGGACGTTGGTGAAGGTGAGTAATGAAAAGCTGAGCAAGTGATAGTCATGGCAACAACTACTATGTAAGCATAGCATATACTCCACAAGGCAACAGCCTCGAAGCAGCATCCAGTCAGTTATCTTCGTTTGTACAGTAGATCCGGCAGCTGCAGGATCAGGGCGGTGCTGTTTACTAGTAGGCGACAACGAGAGCAACATGATCCTCTTGTCACGGACACGAAAACATGCGACACCGGAATCCTGTGCTCAATGATTAATGAAGCCTCATACCGTCCAAATACCTGGATCTACGGCCTGAAAACGTACAGCAGATCCACTAGTCGCGCTTCCCCCCCTCTCCGCTATCCAGTCTTGGATACCCAAGGATGGAGCGCTGCCAAAAAAAAATGGCAGAATGAGACTATGGTGAGCGTGATCTTCAATGCCGGAGCTCCATTGAATCTTCTGTAGGATCCTCCTCAAGGTTGTTGTTTATATCTATACCTTCCACACCAACTCGGAGGAGGCAAGCTCAGCGCAGGTCAAGTTGCCTCAGATGGTTACTGTGCAGGGGCGACCGATTTCCTTCTATAGTAGTAAATGAACAGGGGGAATACACCAGACAGCAAGCCCGCCATCTGAATGAGGGACAGTACACCTGAAAGGATTGAGATAACGCCAGGGAACGGAAGTGCTTGTCCAGGCGAATGGCTGTAAATTTCAGGTTCCGCCTCCGGTGAACAGTCGGAGCTTAGTTTCAATCGCTCGGAGATCATCGACCTGTTCCGTCTCTTCCCCCCCACTCGACATATATCCTCATTGTTACAAGACAGTCACGACAGCCAAAAAAATATGAATTCCATCGAGTATGTACATTTCAATTGTCTTCGTATTGGTGCTGAGTGCAGGTTGAGTATAAAGGCATTAACCATCAAAAGTGCGCCCGGTCTTTCTGTCTTTCCCTTAATATAACCATCATCCAGACATCCAACTTTGCGTCGAAGGACGCCGTCAGTTGCCCGCTGCGAGGCGATACCAAGTCGAAGTCACCTTGGGCGATAGATCACAGCGGACAAGGACAGCAAAGGAGACAAGGAATCGCGTTTCTTGGGATCAGAAATTGTTTTTGTGCGTATACACCCATCCTGGTTAGCCAGTAACTAAATATGATTAGCGACGGGGACCATCGCTCCGTCCTCCGTGTCAAGATTTACCAGAATCACCGTTTCGGAAAGGACGAGCAGGTCGGCCATCTCAAGGGTACCCTCGGCGAAATATTGGAAAAACTGAAGGACGACGGTAAGAATTCATCACGCATGTCATATCATATTGATGCGAATGCTCCGATCAAAGTGCTTGAGGAACCTCTGCTTGTGGATACCTCAGATGGCTCCAAACTCTCGGCGATGACGATCAAATTCACGTTGGGTGTTGGTACGCTTCAGGGTACCAACGCTGACGAGCGTCGAGCTGCGGATACTTTCACCGCAACGAACAAAGCGATTAGCACACTTCGTTCTGCACCTCAAGCCGTTGGCCTGCTAAGCTCGGCGGTCGATACTGCTCCAATCTTTGCGGGCCAGATGGAGACGTTGGAGACTACGTGGGGTATTCTGTTGCAGAGGATCGATTTATTCAACAAGATCGTGTCTGGTATCGCACAGGTACTTGTTATTTTGTTTCTCGACTTCCTTGCCGTCTGAACACCACTTAGATCCATCCTTACACGTCACTAGCATGGTCCGTTATATCAGCTGCGAACCAGGTCTTGTCCTACAATATATCTGCTGTCGTTGATAGCTCATGATATTCCACGCAGGTACTCGTAAACCAGAAAAATCGCGATGAGCACGTCATCCGCTTAGCAGGAGCGATGGGCGACGTCTTTGTGTTCGTTGACGATGCTAAACCACTGAAGTCCATCGAGGCGCACATGAAGACCGTCACGTTGATGATACAACAGGTGACGGAGTGTGGATACTTCATCATCGAATACGCCAAGCGAAAGAACTTTTGTTAGCACTGGCCACTTATATGATGTCCACCTCTGATTTCCATATACAGGGACCCGGACCGCCAAATACATGTTATCTGATATCGATACAATAATATTGAGTTACACGGACAAGCTAAGAGAGCTGAAGACCGCATTCTTGGAAGGAGTCGCCGTGCAGACAGAGATCACCGTCGTTCGTATAATGAATGAGGTTGGACACATTGGTAAGTTCACCGAGTTCCTGAGCCTGCGACTGCATGGTCGCTAATATGGAACACAGCGGAGTCCATTGACCTGAACGACATGATGTATGCGGACGGGGCTAGATATGCGCAAGAGAAAGGATGCCTCCCTGGGACGCGCGAGCTCTTCCTTCGCGACATCTGCGACGTTCTCAACAATCTTGAAGACGACGCGCCGAGAGTATGCCTTCTTACTGGCGTGGCTGGATCGGGCAAGTCTGCGGTGGCTCACTCGATTGCCCGATTGTACGACGGGCAACGGAGGTTGGGTTCATCGTATTGCTTTTCCAGAGACTACCTCGCGATGCGGAACCCGCAGAATCTGTTTAGTACCATTGCACGCGACCTCTCTGACTATGATGTCCAATATAAATCCGCGCTGTGGGGGATTGTGAAGGATAACAAAGCGCTTCGCAGGTCGACATCGCCCTTGGAGCAACTCGAGCAACTCCTCATAGAGCCCAGCAAGCACCTCCACAGCATCGGACCACTGATCATCGTCATTGATGCTATCGACGAATGTGGTGACCGAGCAGGCCGCCGATTACTCTTACGAGCGATCTCCAAACAAATGGCCCAAAACACCTTCCCGGCTAACCTTCGCTTTCTCATCACTGCTCGCCCCGAGAGCGACATCCTCTCCGCGTTTAGGTCTGGCTCAAATTTGGTCCATAAAAGAATGGGCGATGTTTCGGACGATATTGTTGACGAGGACATACGCAAGTTTGTCTCCCACTCCCTCCATCAGTATGCCGAACTCGAGTTATCTTGGCCGAACCAGGAGTGGTGTCGACTGCTCGTCGATCATTCCCAGCATCTCTTTCAGTGGGCATCTACGACGTGCAATTTCGTCGAGGGGCTTGGGGATGTTGGACTGAGTGCGAGACAGCGGCTGGAGCAAGTGTTGAATGACGACAGAGATGCCACCGACCCTCTGGATCATCTATATGGGACTGTGCTGCATCAACTTTATACCTCGAGCAAGACTCGAAATAGGTTTCAATATGTTATGGCTATCATACTTTCCCTCAAGGAGCCACTCTCTATTGGATCACTTTGTGCCCTCTTCGAGTCGGAGACAGACATCAGTGTCTGCGAGGTCATCAAGCCCTTGGCTTCTTTGCTTGATGGAGTACTCGACGAGGAGAAACCTATTCGCCCACTCCACACATCATTTCGTGATTTTTTACAGGATGAAGCTCGCAGTTCCATCTTCTCTATTCACATTCAACCTCAACACCATCTTCACCTTGGACAAGCAATGATTGGTTGCATGCGAGCTAAGCTCAGGTTCAACATATGTGGCCTCGAGGACTCTCGGAAACAGAATACTGCTGTTCCTGATCTGTTATGTCGAGTGAAGAAGGAAATTCCTATCCACTTGGTGTACTCTTGCCAATACTGGATGGTTCACTTGCAGCATGCTCAGTGCCCCCCTGATCTCTTGGATGAGGTCACCCTCTTCTTTAAGAACTCTTTTCCCTACTGGCTTGAAGCCATCAGCCTCCTCTCCCTTTCCTCCCCATTGTCATTCATTCTATCTGCCATAGAGACCTGTACCATCCTGACCAGATGGGCCAAGGTAAGGTTATCTTTGATGTTGCATGATCACTATTGAGCCAAATATTTCCAGGGCCAAGAGATTGCTAACCTGGCATCAGAAGCATCCCAATTCATCAAAGTGTTTTCACCTGTTCTGAGAGAATGCACTCCCCATCTCTATTTATCAGCTATGGCCCAAACTCCCTCCAGCTCTCCACTTTGTGCACTCTGGAATGGTCATCTCCAAAAGCATATTTCAGTTACATCAGGATGTCCAGTTGATTGGCCTTCTGAGATCCATACCCTGGAGGGACATACAGATGGTGTCAACTGTGTTGTCTACTCACCTGATGGAACTCACATTGTCTCTGGCTCAAGGGATAAAACCATCAGGGTTTGGAGTGCTGCCACTGGACAGATCATGGGAGGGCCATTGGAGGGACACATGGATTCTGTCAACTCTCTTTCCTTTTCACCTGATGGAACTTTCATTGTCTCTGGCTCTACAGACAAAACCATTAGAGTTTGGCACATATCCACTGGTCAGACTGTAGCTGGACCATTTGAGGGACACACAGACTCAGTCAACTCTGTTGCATTCTCACCTGATGGGTCTTCCATTGTCTCTGGCTCCAAGGACAATACCATTCAAGTCTGGAATACAGTCACTGGTCAGGTTGTAGCAGGACCTTTCAAAGGGCACACAGGCTCAGTCAGCTCAGTTGCCTATTCACCTGATGGAGCTCATATTGTCTCTGGCTCTTGGGACTGTACCATCAGAGTTTGGAATGCAGTCACTGGGCAGACTGTGGTAGGCCCATTTCATGGAAACACAAACCTTGTCCACTCTGTTGCTTATTCTCCTGATGGGTCTTGCATTGTCTCTGGATCTCATGACACCATGAGAGTTTGGAATGCATCAACTGGTCAAAATGTGGAAGGTCTATTCAAGGAACCAATGTCCATGATCAAGTCTGTTGCCTATTCATCTGATGGGACTCTCATTGCCTCTGGATGCTTGGACAGGTCTATTAGTGTTTGGAATGCAGCTACTGGTCAAACTGTGGCAGACCATTTTCTGGGACATACTATGGATGAAGTCAACTCTGTTGCCTTTTCACCAGATGGATCTCACATTGTTTCTGGGTCTTGGGATAAAACCATCAGAGTTTGGAAAATAGCAACTAGCCAAGTAATAGCAGATCCATTCCAGTCCAGGGGCCACATGGACTGTGTCAACTGTGTTTCTTACTCCCCTGATGGAACTCACATTGTATCTGGCTCAAATGACACAACCATCGGAGTTTGGAATGCAGCCACTGGTCAAATTGTGGCAGGTCCTTTTGATGAACACATAGACTGGGTCAACTCTGTTGCCTATTCACCTGATGGAACTCACATTGCCTCTGGCTCTGATGACTACACCATTAGAGTTTGGGATGCAACCACTGGTCAGATAATTGCAGATCCACTTGGAGAGTGCACATCATCAATCATCACCTCTGTTGCCTTTTCTCCTGATGGAAATCACATCATTTCTGGATCTTGGGACAAGACCATCACTGTTTGGAGTGTAGCCACTGGTCAGGCTGTAGGAGATCCATATGAAGGCCACAGAGATATTGTCCTTTCCATTGCCTGCTCACCTGATGGAACCCACATTGCTTCTGGCTCAAGAGACAAGACTATCAGAATCTGGAATGCAGCTACTGGTCAGACTGTGGCAGGTCCTTTTGAGGGGCATACATCATCAGTATGCTCTGTTGGCTATTCCCCTGATGGGTTTCACATTGTCTCTGGCTCAAAGGATAGAACTGTCAGAATTTGGAATGTAGCAACTGGTCAGATTATGGCAGGTCCATTTGTGGGACACACAGACTCAGTCAAGTCTGTTTCCTACTCACCTGATGGAACTCTTGTTGTCTCTGGAGCTGATGATAGGACCATCAGAGTCTGGAATGCCACCAATGGTCATACTGTGGCAGGTCCATTTGAAGGGCATATATCTTCAGTCAAGTCTGTTAGCTTCTCACCCGATGGGAATCACATTGTCTCTGGATCTCATGACAAATCCATCAAGATATGGAAAGTGGATAAGCTTGTTTTCTTTGGTGATTTACACATTCGAGAGGGATGGATTCAGTCTTCAAATGGTGCTGTCTTTGGTTGGATTTCTCCCTGGAATAGGTATGACTCGGACTTTCACCTTCCCACTCACTCCTTGATCATATCTACCGGTAAAATTTATCAACCTGATCATGTTGATATGTCATTGTTCGGAGCATCCTGGGTATTGTGTTGGAAGTGATTCTTAGCTTCTTCAAGGGCTCTGTTTTGTCCAGAGTTGTTGTAATGTAAATAGATGTAAATACGCTTCAAACCAAGAGCAGCTTTTTTTCTGGATGCGGCCAAACGTTCATCACCACAATTTGTTTGAAGAATCTCAGTCTTATGGATACAAAGAGACATGGCTCGGCAAGCGATCAGCCGCGCACGAGATAGGCCTGGGCAAACCCGCGCCTACAACAAAGGACGGCATTCATGTTTATTCGAACTCGGGGACTGGGTCTTCCTACGAAACCCACCACCTCGAATGTTCGGAGTCCGAGTCCAAAGGTGAAGGAATATAACGTTGGATAGGACCAAGGCTTAGAAGCTACGAAGTGCATCAACCCTAACGCGTACCGATTGCTCATGGGTGGTGTCGCAAACGAACCAATACACTCGCGATCACGGTAAGACGCCATTCGTCATCTACCAAGGTCAATGATATTTGAACGCTCCTTTGAGCGAGATATTATCCAGATGTACCAGGCGCTTGGTATGATTCGAGTCTCGGGTATTACATGCATGCATGGTTGTTCATAGCCTCGCGCAGGGATAGCTTTGGCTCATTGGAGCGTCCTAGCAGGCGGAAGCTCCGTAGCGACTAGGACGAACAGATACGTACTTTCTTTAGCGCTGAGTGGAAGCGAAACGAGGAGAAGTTCGATTGCAGTCAGTAAAGCATGGCCAAGGTCGCAAAGGAAGTCGGTGCCAAGCATATCCGAGTCACTGCTGTGGCGATCGCGTAAGTGATGCAAAAAGATCGTGGGCAGCCGCAAACGGTGGAACATCCTACAATCCAACCTCGAGGCGCTCGAGATCGTGCTCACCTCCGAACACATCGACTCACTATGTGGAGAGCGTCATTCCCTTTGACCCTGGCTTTCCGAATTCCCCCATCGTCAGACACGTCTTATATTGCCTTCCTCTCCTATCTATCTAACGGTTTGTACAGGGTGACGGGAGCGAGCATCATTATTTGACACAGAATTCCGCTTACATGGAGAGGAAACCTGCCCTTCATCCCACTGTACCCGACCTCGACTGAATGCGGCCAGTAGGCGGACTCAGATGCACAATTCATCTGTACTCGAAAACAGAGTTTTATGTATACCTAGGTTGAGGTTTTCCAGAAGGCATTATCGTCGTCTTATTATTTAACAGGTCAAGTATCTAAAGCTAGACCCTTCATATATCCTTCTCCAGAGATTTACCAAATCTCATAGCTGCCTATCGCATTCCAGACTGTCCCGGATCATGACAATGTCGAGTTGTTATCTGATTGGCGTTATCAGTGACTCAGAGGCTGGTCATGAGACCACATCAATTTGATAGTCGACTTCTTGCACCGCGTCCTCGAATGCAGTCTAGGCTACACTTTGCCGATTGGCAATGCCCATGGCCGGCAGCAATCCAAATTTAATCATCGTTCGCCTCCTTTATTTCGTATGCCTCCTTTATTCGGAAGAAATACGGTACCACCGTATCGCCGGCAGAAATGACACTCATTCCCCCCTCAAGCCCCAATTACCACCGACGCTTGGTGAAGTGAGTGATCAATGAAGCCGTTGTCGCAAACGGGTGATCTCGATCACCGCGTGGGATCGTTTAAGTAACTGCACCCACCCAATGGTGCTACTTATTTTAAAAATGACGGCATCCCCACGATAGTATGTATGTACAAAGAGCTCAAAGGTGGAGCACAGCGTCCGCATATGAGTGAAACACTAGAACGGCGATTAGATAATGAAGTAGCAGGTTGAAAAGACTCGCCGTCATGTTCTTTCATGCCGCTCCGCATCCACTCCAACACCCTTCTTATTCTTCCAGAATTCCAGAATGACATTCATTAACGGTGTCCGCTCATACATGGGGTGGCGTTTTGCGTGCGCAGCGTCATTTCAGTATAAATAAAAGGATCGCAAACGTATCTGCCTACAACGCGATTGAGTTTGCGATTCGGATCGATGGAACTGTTTACCCGCTCCAATGATATGTAGTTCCAATGGTCAACAGGGAATTTGAACATGGTTCTCAACTGCCGCCACTGGCCATGAATCAGTCGCTGCTCGTGATGATATTTGAAGGAAGACACATCAATGATGAGTAGATCACCACCTGTCATTTGATTCCGTATCCGTAGAGTATGCAATCTGCTCTTTGATGTGACAGCGGCATCACCTTCAAACACCCATGAGAATCGGCACCAATTACTTAAGTAAGTAAGCCAGCTATTTATCCCAACAATCAGAATTGAGCCCGATAATACGGGCAGGGAATTTAATTCTTGCCCTGGTACTCGCGTTTCTGGCCAACGTGACTTTCATTCTGTGGAGGAATGGATAATTTCGCACGTGTTGTGGGGCGGCAAATAAGAGTGGCGCACCAAGGACGTCACTCGGGTATGGCATGCCGCCATGGGCCCGGGATCCGGTATTCTCAGCGCCGATCTTGTAAAACGGCCGCGGAGAAACTTGACACCCGACCGGGGGGTGACTCAGCGATTGCGGCATGAACTCGTAGGTTCCAAATACTTGCCAAATACTGACAGTGGTGCTCATGGGCGCTGAAATTTGAGGGTGGGCACCACCGGACCGCCTTCTACAAGGTCAGATAGGGTTGAATACTGCTCGCGCAGTGCGCAGCACCTGAAGAAATGAAGCCTAGGGCTTATTCGTGGTTCCTGGTTTAGGCGTTATGAAGTTTGGCTTGGAGTACCAAACATGGGTAAAACGTAACTCCTTAGCATTACCCACACTACTATTTCTGATGGACCTTCCGTGTTGCCACATATAGATGGGCCAAGATCTTCGAGGGGCTAGCGACTTCACCGCCTCGTCCGCATTGCAGCAGATCGATAAGTTCGCGAATTCGGTGGTAATAATTCCTGTGTCTTTCTTTCACGTCATACTAGTTCACCTGACTCCCTGCGGAAATTTGTCCATAAAAATCAAGACCAATGATCTAGGAGTCCACCATACCCTTAAAAGACCGTCGTCTGTCTGCATTCTGCACCACTCCCATTTCCATCTTCGTTGCATCATCATGGCTGAAGAAAACACGCAGACTCTTCCCCTTGGCCTATCCCGCAAGCTCGTCGCAGAGCTCTCAGCTGCCATACGTGGCGCTGTCCATCTCCCAGCGGATCCTAAGTAGGTGTCTGACCTTGACCTTGACCTTCCGAGTCACTCATGCCAATACCTGTAGTTTCGCGCACTACTCCAAGATGTTTAACGGCGACGTCAAGGTCGCCTCCTTGGCCGTTGTGTGCCCGTTGGATGCTCAAGACGTCAGCCAGTGAGTTGCAAGGACACATCGGGAACACGTGTATATCTGCCTCTGACGCCACACCCCACGCTTTTAGAATCATCCGTTTCTGTCAAGCCCACTCTCTCTCCATCTCTGTGAAAGCGGGCGGTTATGGTACTGCTGGCTGGGCCGTCGGTGGCGATATCATCGTCGATCTCAGCAAGATAGTCCAAGCAGAAATCGAGTCACCAAAAGATGATGGGACCTTTACGAGTATCAGAAGCATGCCGCCGCCTGGAATCAACGGTAAGGGAAGAGCAGCGGCGAACAACTCGGATATTGCGGCGGCGAGTGGCAAACGTAGAAGAGATGATGACGCAGAGCTCCGTTTGTATTCTGCGTCTTCCCAGTTGGTCGAAGCGTTTTTACATCCAGACGGTTTCCAACCTTTCCGTCCGACCAATCGGCAAAGGTTGGATGATGCTCCTACGGGCGACGAAGCCCCGCCTCAGGTCGCTCTCAGCTCTACGGTACCTAGCGACGTTGTTTGGAAATTACCGCCTGGCAGTGCTACCAACCAGTCAGCGACCGTTCCACCGGGATTTCTCCCCCTTCCTTCTTCCCAGCCTCTCGTGTGCTCCCCCTCAGTAGCTGCAGATCCGTTTGGGTATCTCGACGACGGCCCAATCCAGGATCCTCCGCCCGCGCCTTCGACGTCCCGACTTGTGCGGCAATTACCCGGTTCAATGTTTGCTTCTCCCGCATTCCTCGCCTCCGAACCGAACATGCTCACCTACGCAACCCCTATTCACTCGCATGCTTATGTTACCTTTGGTGCAGGAATGAGGCAAAAGGAGGTTGATCAATTTTGTGCCGCCAACCCCTTGGAAGCGCAATCCTTGTCAGGCGGACGTAGCGCTGTGCCATATCACATCCCTTTGTATGTACCGTCTTACCGAAATGTCGGGAGGATCATCATGACTGAATGCCTAATTTCCAGCGCCGCTCATCCAGCCGGTTCTGCTGTCATGCTCCTTGGAGGTTTCGGCTTCCTTGGTCGTCTTCGCGGACTAAGCATTGACAATGTGGTCGAGGCTGAGGTGGTGCTTGCAGATGGGCGCATTGTGATCGCCAGCGAAAAAGAAAATCCAGGCTAGTCCATCCAGCTGTTGTGTTGGTTCAGGCCACTGACGGTAATTTAGATCTCTGGTGGGCACTTCGCGGAGCCGGTCCGGCTTTCGGTGTCGTTACACGATATAAAGCCAAAGCCTTCCCTGTTCCTGTGGTGTTCGCTGGCAGTCTCGTATAGTGAGTATTACCGACACTGATTGTGGTTTTATTCACTGACTTATTCTTTATCCATAGTCGTTTTCACCGAGCAACTGCGCCATCTCTCATCAAGCACTTCCGTGACTGTGTAAAGGGTGCACCACGCGAACTCTATGCAAATGTTCTCCTCACTGCGGGACCTGCTGGACAAGACTCCCTCGTCGTCATCCAAATATGCTACGTCGGGCCTAAAGTCAAGGGGCAAGAATTTCTTCAGGCTATCTCGTCTTGGGACGGTGAACGTTGCTTGCTAAACGAAGTGGACGAGAAATCCTTCCTGAATCAACAAGACAGTGTTGCACAAGTGCTGAGAGGCAATGGTACGTCATTAACGCCCACCTTCAATGCAGAAGGGATGATTGATGGTACGCGGACGCAGCCGGAAACAAGTGGTACATTCGCTCCGCCCTGATCAACTCACTTCCCGATGATATCATCAACAAAACGGTGCTTCAATTCGCCGACACACCTATTGGTTGCAGTACGTAACTTGTGGACATCTTTGGAGTCAACTTCCGCTGATGGAAACGTTGTGTTTGCGCAGCTTGGCTCTTCGAGCTCGCTGGTGGTGCCCTGGTCGACTTCGAGGACAGCTGCTTGCCAAAATCGCAGCGTCAAGCATCGTTTATCGTTACTGCACTTCATCAATGGGACATCGACTTTGAGGATCCACGTTGCGTCGAGTCTGCCGAGGAGGTACGTGTGACAATGTTCCTTCTTTCTACCCCTTCGGTCTGCTCACGATGTGTTGCTTGAATTCAGTGGATTTCCGAAACACTCACCCCTGTCAGCGTCGGTGGTCCTTTACCCAGTGTAAGTATTTTCGTGCTCGATGATGTAGAGGTGTTCCAACTCTATGAGCAGTTCCTAGGGAGACACGAACAGCCGAACCGCGTCATGGCGTGCTTCGGAGAGAACTGGAAGAGGCTCTGCGAAGTGAAAGAAACGTATGACCCGACCAACTTTTTCAAATACTCGCTCTGGCCGCTCGACGCCAAGGGTGAAGTTGTCCCACCTGAGGAACACGAGCCCGAACACTTTCGGTTCTAATCGCTATCATGCTCCTGCTTTATCCTGATGCTTATTTTTCATGTTTTCCTTGTGTCCTTTGTTCGGAAAAAAGGGGGGTGTATGCGTTTCCTTCAACGTGATTGTTTCGTGTTTTGTGTTGTATTATATCGAGCGTCCTTCTCCATTCTTCTCCCGCCTTCCCCACTTTTCTTTCTTTCTTCTCAAAAAGGAATCAGAATCCCGTGTTCTTTCCAAAGTTTGTTGCATGCCGAATATACTGTTCTCGTTCTCACCGCCGTTCCTGGAGCCCATCCCGATAATGACAAACTATCATCATTCAAGGGTGCTTGCGACCGCATACACGCCGCTGGCTCAGGCATGGGTTGCTCTACGCA
Organism: Leccinum boreale; assembly: GCA_038092235.1. Lineage (NCBI taxonomy): Eukaryota > Fungi > Basidiomycota > Agaricomycetes > Boletales > Boletaceae > Leccinum > Leccinum boreale. The sequence continues at coordinate 19,993 of JBBPPX010000270.1, read as the reverse complement.
ATCATGTGGCCTGGGTGGGAAAATGGACCGTCCGTCAGCCACCTTTGCCCCCTACCACCCGGAAACCCGAGGTGTACGGGCCCATCGTGCACAAGGTCTGTGATGACTTGATCGGTAACCTAGTACTAAGACGCCACCAACGTGATCAGGGATTTCACTCCTTTGGGCAAGCGAAGCAACCCTGGATTATCCTTTTTCGTTATAATCTGAGAGTTCTGATTGGAGGATTCGGGGCTGGGCCACATTCTGGACGTCCGCACCATTGTTTATTGACGTGCTCGCTACGACGCTATGACGTGATTGAGACTCTGTCAAAAGACCGATTTGAAATGGTCGGAAGGCGACCCATGGTATTCTGTCATAAAAAACAAAGAAGGAAAAGTGAAGGAAAAGCAAGGCCTTAATTCTCCCTCCATGCTTCGACCCACAAATCATTGCAATTGTTCACTTTACACCACGGTTTTTGTTGGTGCCTTCCAGGTCATCAGGTAGACCGTGCGGAAACGCAGGGACACAAACTTTGGGATAGATCCGACTCGGAGAGCCACTAGTGGCAGTGACGCATCTCTGTTGCATGAATAATTGGGTGCAAAAGGCGAAATTGTGCTAGGTAATGAATAACCATGCGGTCGCCTGTGTGTTCTAGAACGGCAAGGAAGTCAATAGAAAAACAGAAAGAGCGACTTGTCTGGTCCTTCACCTCATCTTCCCTTATGGGTAGCCTGGTTTATTTCTTCCATGTGATTCTATCTGCCATGAATTTCCTGTCGACCAAAAGGTTAGAGCGCAAATTATTGAGTCAGTGACGGGGAGTCACGACGCCACATATTCGGGCCCGTTCTATCCAAACCAAACTTGACATGGGAAAGCCCCACCCTCGACTATCATCGATCACGCAGTGAATGAAAGGCAAGGTACGGTGGAATGTTCTGCCAAGAGTCCACTAACCTCGTGCTGCGATAGGAATCTTCTGTGGAATGTGCATATATATATATCGGGATGGCTCCGAGTGTCACCGCTGCATCAACAAAAACGCAGCAGCTGATGGCCGCATCTGAGTTTCATTGATGTGCACCATCTGTTTGTCATTAACCGAAGAGGATAGGTGGTTCGCTCGCGTCACTCGTCGTTCGTGTTCGCCATGACTTCTGGAAGCAGCCAGAAACGTCTTGAAAACCCCTCCAGGACATATTCAATAAATTTGAATGATAAGCGGTTGGTAGTATGTAGTACTATCTGCAGGGCACACCGCTCGTGGCTTCATCAACGGCCAAATATGGTCTGTCGATTCATGTGACCCGATGCAAATCGGATTGCTGATACCTTTATTTCGTACTCTGTAGGCTTTTGTACGTGTATCTGCCGGTACTACCCGCTGAATTACATGCTGCATCGTGCACTTTGACGTGGTTATCTGATTAAAGCAAGCGCAGTGCGGTTATTATGACGCACACGCCAGCTTTATGTGCCTTCCGCACACTAAGTCGTAATGTCGAAATAATAATAATTTTGAGAACGACTGGTCGTGTGCCCACCTATACGTGGTACCGATTTGGCATATCTGCCGTACCCCTTGGTATACATGCTGCATCGTGCACTTTGACGTGGTTAGCTCTGATTAAACCAAGCGCAGTGCGGTTGTGATGTGACGCACGGGACGAAAACGTCAGCTTTATGTACTACCTTCCGCACTCGTCAGTGAATGTCGAAATAATAATACTGCCCACCTATACGTGGTATCGATTTGGCATTCAAGATTCATGTTATCACCAGTACCTTGTTGATTCAATCGATGGACAGCTTTTTATTCCTTCACAAAATGAAGCAGTATCATAATGCCTATGCCTATTTGCTTGGATATTGATTTTAAACACGTACTCAGTTTTCGTTCAAAATCTCCTGAAATTGGCTGAACTCGGTGCCCCACAATACGAGGAAAAGCTGCATCACAAAAGACGAGAATTTTCTGAGCTGTCGTCCGATTTCTGACTTTCGGCACATCGGATAAGCGTGCCAATTTGATGCTGTAATTTGAGGGTATCGTTCCGTGATTTTGCACAAGCCACTATTACATAGTGCAAGAAGTTCTGAGAAGTGCAAGGCAAGTCAGCATTTTCGCTGATCGTACTAACACGTCGCGGAGGTGGTTTTAAAGTGGAGTCGGAGTTACTAATACTGTACCTTGCTTGACAAGGTTTCTCCAACACCGACGACCGTGGGAACGATCAAGCAAGGTTTCTGCCTTCACAAGCTCGGATTTGTGGGTACTTATGTGAATGGTTAGTGCAATTGACTGGTCGGGAGAACGCTGTGGCTCAGGGGCACTTATAGATATCCCCATCCACGATGTGCCCTACGGCGTCCGATGACCTGGTGTCAGTAAGGTAAGTAATACAAAGGACAGATAGCTCCGACAGCTCTGGGCACGGTCCAGCCGGAGGGTATTGGGACATGTAAAAGTTACATAAAAAGACCCCAAGCCAAGCCCCAAGCTGTCAAAAATTGCCTCCGTCTTGTCCACAAGCTTAGCTTGGCGGACTTGTTTTGATTTTTGGTTCCGGAGATCAGATATGATCAATACCGATACGTATTACGCAGAGCACGGAAACACCATATGTAAGTACCACCACCATACGAAGTCAAATTATGCCGTCAACACCGCATGCGGAGAGAGGCATTGCAAGCCCGTCTGTTGTCACCGTATCGAGAGTGAGGCCAACGCGGCCCGAACGTGCGGATTAATATTTGTTCTCCTCGAATTTGGAATCGGAGAACGCCGCTCATGGAGAACGCCGAGGCTGGAAATGATGACTTGTCACGGTAGTGATCATCTCGTGATCAGGTGCAGCCCTGATGGGCCTGGACCATGAGACCCATTATAATATTCCACAAATTGTGTCGTATACATGTATTCTGGTACGAGTTGATCGATATCAGTCAAATGAAGTCACCTAAGATAGCTTTCGTTCATACTCTACAAACATCACGTGATGAATTCTGTCACGCTGACGGCTTTTTGGCTTGCAAAAGCGTTACAATAGCTTATAACTAGCCCATAATATTGTAAATTAGAATTCTACTTTCGGGCGAAGGTGGAGGACACTATCCCTAAGACCCGCCTGAAACCCGAATGTGTATTTGGGGTGTAATTGAGAAGTTATAAGACATGCAAGAAAGAAGTTGTACGGGAACCTTGATGACAATGCAACGTCGGGATTCAATCAACCCGGTCACCCGACATGCCAAAACGCAACCGTGCAGATTCTTCGAGGCTTCAAAGCCTAAAAAAGGCTAGACAACAGCTGCAAGAGAAGCATAACAAGGAGAATATAGTATGTACCAGATAAACGAACTCTCAAAATTAAATAAAACTCATTTTCCATCACGACAACAGGAGCATGATCACGGTGAACCCGCACCATCAAGCCCAAAGCAAAACTGTGGGGCACAGGCACTCTCAGCAGTCACAAATTCTCAGCTCTTGCAGTCTCATGGGAGTCATGGCTCTGTCCCTATGGCAGAGGAAGGAACTGCCAACTCATGGATGCCTACCGTAAAGGTTTGGATGGCAAACAAGCTGTATTTGCCACCAGAAAATACCGTGGTCACCGGACCCTTCCTCTCAGTGTGTTCGACGACCTCGAGAAAGCTGACATGCCTCTACTCCCTCTAGTAACTGTACTACAGAAATCTAATGCTATTTAGGGATCTCTCTTCATTCCTCTCTCTTTAGCATATTCTCGAGTCATTCATGCATCATAATTCATACTCTAATCATATGTTATAGATACTACAGCCTGAAGTCGAGGCCTTGATCGGAGCTGCGAGTGGTACAATGATTAGTAATCTAAACCTTGGATTTCACTGAGGTTCCTGTCGTGCTAAAATGAGACACGTCACGACATAGTCACGCCACGTGATGTTGGTAGAGTATGAACGAAAGCTATCTTATGTCATATGCTACACGCCGAACACCATCGGACGGCAAAACCAAGAAAACTGGACAACTGGAAAACGAAAAAGGGAGGGGACGAGGAGGTATGAGACGAAGTCGAAGAAAGGTAAATGCATGCACCGAAAAAGTGTTAAACGCGATAAGGAGAAAAAAGAGTCAGCAAAGCGATGCTAATACAGTCAAGCGTACACAAAGGAATCGTGATTAGTACAAGACGTCTATGTATGTATGATGGATGTAGAGAACGCCAAAAAAGCTCTAGCCTCGCCAGCCTATGAAACATGCCACGATATCTCAATCCATAGTGTGCGACGGGGGCGATGTGTGGGAAGTTGTCGGACGTATGGCCCAGGGCGGTCGCGGGGGTTATGGGGTATGAAGGGGTAGGCAAAAATCAAGTGTGGGGGTCTATCCATGTTCTCCGAATGGGTGTGTGGCATGCGTGCGTGCGTTCGTAACGACAGATAGATAATGCAGTGGTGATTCGGGAGGGGGCAGTGAAAGGGAGAAGGAAGAGCCAGCGCGCGTATCGAAGCAATTCCAAAATTATCCAACCAGGCAGTAACGTCCTCCACCGCATGCCCCATCAGTGTGCTGGCAACAACACGTTGCTGACTCAGTCGACAGGCAATAAGAAACTCGCCAATGCCCAACCCACATCGCCCGCTTCGTACCCACCACCCTTGCTTCTCGCCCGCACGAGGAGCAGACAGTCCTCCCCGTCATCTACATAGAGCGGGAGGTCCACGTGCGTCGAAGGATGTCCGTATTCGCGCAAGACGTCAAACGAGTCACCATACACGAGCTGGAAGAATGGAAGGCCGCGATAGGAAACACCAGTAGGCGGGAGGCAGGGGTGGATCGCCCGGGTGGTGTATAGTGCGCGAGTGGCGGCGAGTGTGGGCGATGGACGTGTCTGATGAACAGACCCAGAGCCGTTGGCCGTCTGCGTCTGCGGGTTGTGCGAAGGGGAGTATGGTGGTAGAGGTGCGTCTGACGAGTGGTATGACGGTGCGAGCGATGACGGTGCACCCAGAGACTTGACGGAAGACGATCGACGGTGATGCGTGGGCCGGAATGTGTCGGTAAGCTTGCTCTTGAGGCTCGATCGTCGTCGAGTCCGTCCACGATACTCCGAATCCAGCTCCTCGGCATCAAAGATGTCAAGGGTCAGCGGCGATGGCGGGTAGTGGTTCTCAAAGTCCACAAAGACCTGCGAAGACTGCGATGACGTCGCTTGCAGGGGCGAGATTGCGGGGTTGCTCTTCCTTCGTTGTGGCCCAATGCCGTTTACCTGGGCAAAGTTGGGCTTGAGACGAGGCACGGGCACGGGTGGCTCGTCGTCCGCTCGACTGCTCCGGCTGGACTTGCCATTCGACTTGGTCGACTTGCCCGAGCGGAGGGATTCATCAGATGGTCGGCGCTGCAGGGTGGCCGAGGTACTGCCACTGCGTCTGCGGTTCGCAGGCGTCGTGTCGCCCGATAGCTGGTGTTGATGGCTATGCCGCTTTCCTTGTGACGAAGTGATCGGCGATGCTTGGTGTGTGGATGAACGTCCAGACTCGGGCGTCGGTATTGCCGACGATGGCGCGGTCGACTTCCTCGTCGGTCGCTCCCTCCCGTTGCTCTCCCGGACACCCTCTCGTTCCTTGTCAGCCCTCACAGCCTGGTCCCGCAGCTCCTTCTCTCGCTCCGCCCACCATTTGTCCTTGTGTGCGATCTTCATTACCGAAAGTCGCCCCTCGACATCGCCCCATCGTTCCCACCACACTCGCAACGTCTCCTCAGCTGCACCACATCTCTCTCCATCCACCCTGAGTGCATCCCATAGCTCAGCCCACCGCTCTCCCACCGCAGCATAGAACGCCGCCTGGCGCTCGGCAATCATATATATCGCCAACCCCGTCGATTTGTTCATCGCTCGCAAAAGGATGGGCAACTCGGATGACAATGCAGAGCGCAAGGCCAGGTAGGATTGCGACGCAGTCAACAGGGCGGTTGCCGGTCGACGAGATTTGGACTGCGGAAAGGGCGTGTGAAGGAGTGCGACGTGCAGCGGCTCGAGTGAGTGCATCGCGTTCAGGAGCTTCGTCGGGGGCTCCATCATACCCTTCAGGTCGCAAAGGAAAGGGATGAACGAGTTCTGCAGTTCTTGCTCGATGTCCGCACAGAGACTCGGAAGGCTGGCCAACAACAACGTGAAGGCATCGTACGCTTCCGATCGTCCTTCGGAATCAGGCTCCTCGCCGGCATAGGACTCGTCCAACGCAGCCGGCGAAGGGGTGAGCCCCAGTACGGCACCAAAAGTGATGCCCCATTGCCATAGCGCGACCAACGCGTGGCGCATAGTAAGCCGCCAGTCCCTGACATCTTTGGCCAGCCTATCCAAGAACACGGCATACCGCTGCAACTCGCCTTCCAATCTTGCCACCTCAACAGCTTCTGCGTTATCGGAAGCGTTCTCCACGACATCCCTATTCTTAGGCACGCGAAGTGTCTTTATCCGACTCAGGTGTGCAGAAGCGGCAGCACCCACGCCAACATTGACAGTGCCATTTCCTTTCTTTGATTTGCCCGTCCCGTTGGAAATGGGGATGGGAGCACCTCCGAGAACCTCGCGCACGACTTCCCAACGCCGACGGTCCTCGTTGACGCTTCTGGCCACTTCCTCCATTCGTTCGCGAGCTTTTACGAGTGCCGGACGGTCACCGTGAGAGTCGGGAGTGGCGTCTATGATGGCACTAAGAAGCAGGGAATACTTGAGAAGCCGCTGTACCGGTTTGATCAGGAGAGATGGAAGATCCCAGGCATGAGTCAGCGAAGATGCGAGCGTCCGGGTGTGAGACAGGTAAGCTGAGAGCGCTGAAGAGGGAGGAAGGGCATTGAGGTGGGCAAGCGCGGTCGGGTGACGAGTGATGTATGTCTTATAAGGGGGTTCGAGGGCTGGGATCTGTGCACAACAACCGACAATGTGTGAATAAGCGATGCAGAGACAGAGAATATGCACACTCACGATCTCAAGGAACAATGCTCCAACTTTATCTTCGCCACCGCCGCCGTCGAGGGCGCCACCGAGGGCTTCCTCCAAGCGGTCGACAAAATGATCTGAGAACATTGCCAAATCGCCGATATTCCCAAATATGATGCGTACGTCGTCACGGGTCATTGGGGGGCCAAGCTGTGAAGAAGCTGTAGAAGAGTCGGAAGCGGTGGATACCGTTCGTGACGATGAACCCGAGCCAGAACCGGGCGAGAAGGGTGGCGGGCTGGAGGCACCATTGGTGTTGAAAGGAGCGGGTTGCCCTGCGATGCAAACCACGTTCAAGGAAAGGATCAGTCCTGACGGCCATAAAAAGAAAAGGAGTGACTTGCCTAGAGCGAGTGGAATGTGTATGTCGCGGATCAATGCTAGATCTGATGCGTATGCGCGTTCTGAAGAGAGTAGCTCGCGCAGGGCATGGACTCTCTTTGACATGACGGTCGGTTGATTGGGTGTAGTAGGCCCCGTGGGAGCAGGGCTTGTAGGAACGCCGAGGGTGAGGCTATCCGTAGAAGAGGGCTGGGATTGATCTGGATCATAGTCTTCTTCTTCTATCTCGTCGCTGTAGTCGATGTTGAGCTCGTCTTCTTGGTCTGGTGGAAGAGGCAGGGCTTTGTCGTGGAGAGTCTCCGCCTCGAGGGTAGCAAGCAGGGCCGTCAGAGAGCCTCCAAAGCTCTCGCGAAGGGAAGGCATGAGGATCAGTTGAGCGTCGTCGTCGTCGTTGTCGTAGTCGAAAGGTGGGGTGGGATCGATGGCGATGTTAAAGGCGGTTGCTTTGGGTGTTGTTCCGACGAGAGCTGGAGGGAATATTGAATTGAGAGGACGAGGACGGAGAGGTGAGCGCGGAGGGATGACTGGCGGACCAGAGCAAGTAGGTGCTGCAGTTGCACTTGTAATAGTCGTCCCGGTGGAAGCGCTGCGAGGGGTACCGGCGGTGCTGATAGTCGTGCCAAGACGACGACCTCCGTCCGACTTGAGATCCTGCAGTGACTGAGGGCGTTTGTAATTTGAAGGCGCACACACAATGCCCACGCGGCGATTCGACCGAGCCTCGTGTTGATCTTCACGGACTCCAACCGTCTCCCCACCTCCCCCAGCCGGGCTCTTCCCCTCCTTCCGACTCCATTCCTCCGTCGCTGATTCGCCAGAAATGACCTCTGCGACCGCTGTGCCCGCCAAACCCTCGCTCGCGTCACCCGAAAACACGGCCTCTCGGTCCTTTTCACGGCACGCCTCATCCACGCCTCCGCCGCCCACGATCCTCATGGCAGACCCCAAATCTGAATCTCCGCCTTGCCTGGTCTCCTGTTCCGCCCCCGCCTCGTCACGTCGCTCTTCTGACATGCTTGTGAGTCCTATCGGCCGAAAAAGAAGACTCTAATCAAGTGACCAAACGATGACACAAGTCGGTTCTGTTCTCGTTTGAGTTTGGATCGAGAAACGGTGGTGGAAGAGGTGTACGTATATGTGCTCGCTCCTTTCCGATCAGGTATATTGTATGAAGTGGCACCGTAATTCGCGCGTATTACCGGAAAATTGCAAAGTTTTCGCACCTCGAGGCTGAGGCGTTATTTGAATCCGGGAGTCGCCCGCGAGTTCCCCGGGTATACTTGTAAAGCTTGTTCGGGTTAGCGTCAAAACTGGGTGGAAGAGTTGTATTCACCTAATCACTAGGCGGTGAGACAGATATACTAGTGGCGTTGAGACGAGTTCTGGGTGTATCTCTGTGTGGTAGCAATAAGAAAACACGAGAAACTTTTTGCTGCAGGGTGGTTTGGTGATGCGAGTGCAACTCGATGATAACGCGGAAGTGAAGTACGGAGACGGAGATAAGTCAGGGCAGCTTCCACACGCTGCGCGGGGGTCAGCCGGTTGGCACCTCTCCAGCGTTGGCGAAATGTACAGTGTTGTGCCTTGCACTTCCAAACTGGTCCTAGCTCGTTGATGCTGCGTTATTTCTTCCTTGTCTCGGCGTGTTGTGGGGACCCTGTCGCAGTTTTTGTTACTGTAGTAAGTATGTAAACCGAGGAAGTAGTAGTAAGAGAACAAGTACCGTCACGGGGCGAGACCCTCCTGACAAGTTTCACGTCACTTGCCTTGCCGACGCACTGGCGAATCTGGAAACGAGTTCGGTTTTGCGCTCTTTCGTTTCCTTCTTTCTTTCATATGCCAATCAAAGCCCCCCTCTTCCTCCGTCAATGCACACAATTACCAAAAGTCATCCAGGGACGAACGTCCTTTCCTTTCCTTTCCTCGTGCGCGGACGTTGCTGACAGAGTCTTCCAGTTTTGAGATTCACGAAACTGCAAGGGGGAATCACACATCAACTGATGTGAACGATATCATGATGCACGAGCGGACACCATGTGGGGCCATCCTCTGAGGATGTGTCTCCGAGGAACAAGAGTTACGACGGGTTCTCTCAAAAAATGATGCGACGTCTCGCAAGGGGCGGATCCGGAATCTGCTGCTGTTGCTCAGCGCTGCAACCCGCCGCCCCTCAATGTTGATTAATATCACCACCGTGACTGCGGGTGGATCCGAACGAATCCGAACACGCGCAATTGAAACACTCCAACCCCAATCACGCGCATCACCATCCCATCAACGATCTCGACGTCTTGCTTACTCTCCGAAGACGTAGGGCGTGACTTGACGACGGGTCCTTGAAAATCAGGGTTGAAACGTCGAGTCGAGGTGGGCTCTGCATCTCTGCATCGAAGCCGTTGTAGCTGTTCAGTGACCTCCCAGTGGTGGATAATGGGGTGCTCGAATGGGTACCCCTGGTTGTTATGGCAAGTCGTACATATATTCGGCGCATCCAGAGCCGGGGCGCCATAACGAGAAAAGTAACGTTGCGGAAGAAGCACAGATGCCGACCTAGAAAAGTACGAGGCATCTCCAATGTAAAGTAATCCCGTCTCCGTGCAGACCGTGCCGAATCTCACGATATTTCACTCGCATCATTTGCTCTTGAAAAGAAAACGGGCGTGAGCTTGGCGAGTAGAAGCAGCGTGCTGAAGGACCCGGAAGGCTGCAAGCCGTGATGGAAATAGTCGGCTTGAACACAAAATCAGGTCCAGCGAAAAGAAGCGTCTCTAAATAGATTGACGACGAGAAGCCTGAGCCCTTCTTGAATCAATGAAGTTCGTACAATTAGGTGTCTTTCTGTATAAAGTGAAAACGAGCGTGGTATTCTGAATGTACGTCTTATGAAGTAAGGCAAGCTGAAGAAAGCAATGCCAGAAAGTAAGTACATATAACAGTCGAGATGTTAATTTGAAAAGTCTAGTAAAGACACTGAATGTCTATAACGGAATGAGCGGAAGGTTGCTGTGTTAATATGGAATATGCAAGGACTGTGGGGTGCGTGCCGCGTTGCAAATAAGAAAAGAGTGACACAGTAAGCGAGAAATAAACAGTATCCGTGGACAACCGGATCCTTCCGGGCTCCTTTTCTTAGTACCGCTTCGACGCAGAGCGGACATCCTCCAGTGAGATAGAAGACCTATCGCACATTCCGCGGAAAATTCCGTCAGGAATGTTGAACAGGTTCGCCGGAGTATCGAATTCCTAGTTCATTGTCCTCTATCAGCAGACGCTTCTATGCAGAAAGGGGAATACCCACAACGACCATACCAGCGTCAAGAACGCAGATGCGGTCGTATGATAAGATTGTGCGCAAACGATCTGCATGGCGGTCGACAAAAGGACAGGGGAACGACCTAATAGACGTACGAGCGATGCACAAAATTGTACGCTCCTTGAATTCTGTCGCGATCGTATCTTGGATCTTTCTGTCGGTCTCGTAATCCACGGATGCTACATACATTAGACTTGAGTTCCTGACATATCACACAAGGAATGCATAAGATTGTACCTGTTGCTTCATCCAGGATGAGGATTTTCGCTTCGTGGACTAAAGCTCGTGCCAAGGATACCAATGATCGCTGGGAAGCAATCAATAACCAAGTAGAAAGAGAAAGAAAAAGAAAAAGCATACCTGACCAACTGACAGATTACTGCCGTCATGAACAATTGGAGTATCTAGACCAAAACGACTAACAACCTGGTCCCTTTGGCTGGCTGTCAAAGGCGAAAGAGGCAGTGTCTCGTCGCTTTGGGTGGCTGACAAAGGCAAAAGAGGTAGTGCCTCATCGCTTTCAGTGTCTGTCAAAGGCGAAAGAAATAGTGTCTCGTCGCTTTCGGTGGCTGACAAAGGCGGAGGAGGTAGTTTTTCCTCTGTGTCGACGAGGTACGCCCGCTTGAGGGCATCCCAGAGGCAAGCGTCATCATACAAACCAAAAGGATCCAGGTTAGACCTCAGAGTGCCAGCGACTGATCAACACATTAGCCAAGCGACATGGTTAAACAGGTAGATGGCTTTACAAAGGAACTAAAACAGCGGTCAGTCCTGCGTCTCGGGTCTCCTTGTGTAACACTTACAGCGTCCTGCGGAATGATCGCTAGCCCCTTTCTCAGCTGTTCTAGCCCAACTGTCGAGATATCGACTCCATCAATATGTATGCTTCCCGATGAAAGTTCCACAAGTCGATATAGAGCCGTCATAATTGATGATTTCCCTGCTCCAGTTCTGCAAACGTCGTGAGTGAAGGAAGTTACGGTGCAGAGAATCGTCGGGTACCTGCCAACAATGCCAATCTTCTCCGCTGGTGCAATGGTCATGCACAAACCTTTAAGAACAAGAGGTAACCCAGGCCGATACTTCATAAAAACATTTTTCATGACAATTCGGCCTTCGGAGGGCCAGGAATAAGGAACTGTATTTGAGCTGATGTGGTGTGGTGCTTCCTGTTCGACTTCGTCGGCGTAGTAGACAATTCGTTCCACGGAGTTCATATTGTTGTCCACCTCCGCAAGCTGACTAAGGATCCATCCGAGAGTCTTGGATAGTATATCAATACCTTGGAGCCTGCCAACGATACTTGTTGTGACCTACCTGTTGCACCCTGATCATGTATGAGAGAACCAGTCCGGTCTGTCCCGGAGAAATATTGAAGCGGGCACCAACCGTCAAAATAGCAACAACAAAGGTAAGGAGCGCTCCAAGGCCCTCCACGCGGAAACCGAGCCAGCGCTAGCCAGACGAATGAGCGATCATACAACGACCACTACCAACAAGCTTCCTCACCCGATTCGCGATAGCCAACCATAATGCGCTGAAAATCCATTCAGAGTCTACAACGAATCGTACAATGCGTGTTGTGACTCACCGATTCTCAATGTCAACGTGTTCAATATTCTCTCTCTTGAATCTATCCGTTTCTCCGTATGCAGAAATTGTCGTTAATCCCGACAACGATTCGGAGAAGTGAGCATACAAAGAGCCGCGCAAGATAGCATCTGTGATTAATCGTCAACCAGATAAAGTGATGGTCTGGGGTTAAAAGATACGTACCGAGCCGCTGTAATCGAATGAATGTTCATGTAGATATACCACACGAAAAAACGTACCTTTATTTCTCTTGCGCTCGCATGATAGAACATGGCAATAAAGATATAGTAAATCAACGCAAAAAAGTTGACCAACAAAATCCAAGGCACGATAACGGATATAATGATGGTAGCGCCGAGTATGTTGGAAACAGTCGAACTTAGCGTGCGAAGTGAGTCGCTCATCGAATTATCGAGTGTATCTATGTCTATGCAATACTTAGTAAAGAGGATATTGAAAGTTCACTAAGTATACCTTTAGCAAAGCGAGCAATGATGCGGCCAAGAGGCTATTGGGGGATATGAAGATCAGAGATTGTGACTGCGAATGCAACGGCAACACGCTTAACTCACAGTTGTCTCAAAGAAGCTCATAGGTGCATGCAGGACACGGACAATGGCGCGCTGAGAGCATTGATATTGATCAGCAACATTGTGGCGAAGGCTGACGAACTTACTTTATGCAACTCTTGCGATGCATAGTAAGTAAGCATTACAAAGGCGGAACCCATAAAGAACAAGGCAACCGCTTGAGCAATACCGAGCGCGGCATAAATGCCCATCTACAAGACTGAGCTGAGACACTATGAACTGGGGAAGGAGATGACATACGTAGAAACTTTGCGTATAACCCCACTTCTGTTCCTCCCAGTAGATGAGCCTGGGGATAATGAGGTAAAAACCACATCAACAAAGAAGTAAAATGTGCGTACCAATACGACGACATGATGCTAGAGCCTTGCAAAATAGCCATAGACACCAACAGAATTGGTGCAAGCACCGTACCTTTCCCAGCAGACAGGTATTGCTGGTAAAATTTAAGTGAGGTGGCGCCGGTATTCCGCTCTTCTTCTCGCATCATTGATTTGCCTTTGGTACTGCACCCTTCACGTTCCGTGTTACGAACAGGTCCAATCTCATCCTCGACGTTCTCATCCCTATTGTCGTCCTTGGAGCCAAATTCTTCCACAAACTTGCAAAATGATCCACCTTTAGCCATCAATACGTCAAAGGTACCACGTTCAGCGATCTTGCCATCGGCTAATGTATAGATGTAATCGACTTCTGGCAAGAAGTGCAAGGCATGGGTAACAAGAATTCGAGTCTTGCCATTTGTACCATGCTTGAGAACGTTGGAGAATACGGCCTTCCCAACATGGGCATCAAGTGCAGAGAGGGGATCCTAGCGATGAACGAATGTCAAGGATTTAAATTGATAAAAAAAGAGGACGAACGTCAAAGATGATGATATCCGAATTACGGTATATAGCCCGGCAGATGTTGACTCGTTGCTTCTGACCACCGGAAAGTGAAATACCCTTCTCGCCGACCACGGTCAGGTCGTAGCTAGGGAGCGTCCGCAGATCTGGTTCCAGACAGGAATCATCCACAGCTTTCCAATATCTCTCCTCTTCAAAAGGCTGTCCGAAACAGATATTCTCCCGAATTGTCGCATTCTGGATCAAATGTGTCAATGCTCCATAATGGTGATCTGGAGAATAATAAATCATACCTGAATCCAGGCAGTCTGAGCGCAGTAAGCAACGGAACCACCAAATTCGACAGTGCCGGCAACCCGTTTCATCTCACCAACCAAGCCCTGAAGTAGTGATGTTTTGCCCGCCCCCACTACCCCGACGATGGCAACAAGCTGACCACGAGGAATCTCCATGTTGATACCCTGAAGTGTGAAGTTATTGAACTCATCGACTGATTGCAATGTTGGTGTTGTCATTATTTCGGATTTTCCACTGTGCCTGCCGTGCGCACCCAGCCGATGCGTTGTCTTTAGATCCCCGGATCTTTGGGAAGGACTTTCCCAAGTAAAGTCTGCGCCATCTATCCTGACTGCAACATCTAAATCCTCGTTGATCGATAGAATCCTATCCGATGTTTCAGTCTCAAAAACTTCATAGAGACGTTCACATGCGGCGAAAGCGTCTGCAATGGAACCAAATGACGTGGCTAAAGAGCAGAACAAGTTAGCTAGATTAACGGAATCCAAGGGGACACGCACGGAGAAGCCTGAGAGGCATCCTGACGAGTTGGAAGAGGGTAAGAGAAGAGAAGGCATTTGCGGCGGACAACGAATGGCCGGCTAACGAGTAAGTAATAAATGTGACCACACTTGCTAGCACAGGGAGTGATGACGCAAACGCGTTCATCCCAGCTCGAAGGACAAGAAGCTTTCGTATGTAACTGGAAAGACGAGTTAAGTGCAAATAGTCGGGGGATGGAATAGCATACCCCATTTCAAGCTGGCGATATGCAGCAACTCTCTTCAAAAAGGGTATCTCCCACCCAAAGAACTTGATTACTCTCATGCCGTTCAGCATCTCCTGGATCAATTTGGAACGTTTGTCTGTCCAGATCATGCTCTTCATCCTCGTGCGGAAGAAACGTCTCATCACCATCGTATTGGCTAGCATTGCAACGACCAGAAGGGAAAAGCCGGTTAGCCCGCTCGGACCAAGATTTATGAGGAGCAAGATGAGACAGATAGTGAGTTGAATGGGTACAGTCCACGACATGTGAAAAGAACCCATGCAGAAGTTGATTCGGGAAACATCAGTGGAGATGTGGTTCACCAGTCTGCCATTTGTTATTTCTATGCGAGAGCGAGGAGATAATGAAAGGGCCCGTGAGTAAATCGCAGTGATTAGACCGCCCCGCAAGAGGACGCCGCAGGCCATACTACGATAAGAGAAATGTTGCGTGGACCAGGATGAAATGAGCCGTAGAATAAGGAGAGCAAAACAAAGTCCAACGCCAGTTCGCATCGGAGGAGTGGGTTTACCTGCAGCATGTGCTGCATGCGACTTGGTAGCAAAGGTGATGATTGCCTACCAGAGAGATAAGTACTTTGTATATATGGTCGATAATGGGAGTTCAAACCTTGACGATGAGCGGGCTGATGATTTGCGCAGTGTCACCTACGACCTTTAATATTCCAGCAGACCAGAAGAGCCACTTAACGCTGTCATTCATGGCAAGAATGAGACTAGCTTTGCGTTTTCCGTCTTTGTCCCTCCAGGCCTTTTCCCGTTCTGCGCGGACGCCACGAAAGGTCCACCATAGACCCTGCAGACCAGGGCTAATGTCACCGTTTGCTAGTCGTTCGTTGTATATCGCCGCCTCTTTCCGCCGGCGCTCAAAGGACGTGAGGATTGCGTTGGCAATCTGAGTCGACGAGCGGTCATCCTGAAGCTTGTACAAGTCCGACGCCTCGAGAGGCCGAGCATATCCCAACGACAATAAGGGATTCAACCATAGAAACCAGAGGCGACTAAAAAAGCAGGCCGACGCCTCGGGAGTAAGAATTGCGTCATGGATAGATGGCTTGGGAGGAGGAGGGTTGGGATCCTTAATAATAAAAAACCTAGAGCACGATCAGTGGACAATAGTTGATAATGGTAATGGCTCGCGGGACCTTTGGAAGATGGTGGTTCTCTTCTTGTCCGCACATCGACTGCTTGGTGCGTCAGTGGAGTGTGACTCAGACTTGTCCTCTGGACAGGACAGCATTGAACAGCTGAGTGAGAGAGCCGCAGGGTGTCCGAGCATCTGTCCAGTAAGAAATTTGACGGCAATGCTTGGCATGGGTCAACGGCATGTCGAAATTGTCACGACTTACCATACGAACAACTCGCCTTTTACTCACAATGACACCTCTCGAGCTCTTGAAGCTGGTTTAACCAAACACCATAACTGCCAGCAGTCACAAGACAGAAGTTGCTTGTGACCAAGCTGCTTCAAGGCTGGCTCACAACATTTTTGAGGCAACAGATATGATGCCCAAGGCCCCAAGCTACTCGGCAGGCTGAAGGGAGTGGCAGTGGGAAAGGATTAGGCAATGAATTTGAATTTGACACGTCCGCCCGCCGGGAGGCACTTCAGGTTGAAAAGTATGTCAACACCCTCGAGGAGCCATTTGCACGCACAATAGAGGCAATATTGGGCATATTTTGACGGAAGACACGAGTGCTTGATGTGCAGGGCATGAATTTAGTGACTACCTCCGTCTCAGAATCCATAGTACAGATTATTACATAATAATATTCATTTTTGTCGCAACGAATCGGAATCTTATACTATAAGATGACTCGCGTGAGAATCTAAAATTCTAGCTCTCTCATTGGCTCAACACAAGCTCATTCTTGCTCTCTCATTGGCTCGACATGCCACGTGGTGTAATGCTGTGTTTTTTCTTTCATCTCACTGGTCGACTCATCACGTGTCCATTTCTGTCTTGCAGAAGTCATGAACGTCAATATTTGGACAACATCAATCCCAGTCAAAATTTTGGCCCATTCAGTTACTGAAGCTGAAGGTTCACAACGTTCACAAGTCGGGCTAACGACACGCTAGCGCTTCTCACGTGAACGACAAGAGAAGGCTCAGCCGCACAACGTTTCTGAAACCTTTCTCTTCCCCGAGCATTTCGTTGATTTTTTTTCTTAGTCAAGCAGTGCCCTCTACGGACTCAGGATCCCCCTCAGGCTTGCCCATCACAACCACTACTTCCTGCACCACCCTCAACCTCACTGCTGTCTTGCCAGTAGACGGATGCTTGGTCACGGTACTAAGTAATCGCACGGGTATACCCGACCACGACGACGACTCACGAGTCACGTACACACGCACCCTCACCGGCCTCACCCGCGTTGCCGACAACAACATAGCACGCACACACCCTCATGCACAACGTCGATGATGCGTCGACGACAACGACACCCTCACCCGCAACGTTATCAAAAGTGACACATGCTCCCTCACCCGCAACGTCGACGACAACGCCATGCGTTCCCTCACGCGCGTGTACGCTCACCCGATGATGGCTCAATGACGACGCGATGACGACACGACGACAACTGACGACGTGACAATGCAACACGTGGTGGAGGCGACGTGAGAATGAGGGAGACGGGAGACGGCGGCAGCGCAACGAGGACGACGAACGTGATGACGACGTGCGTTCCCACTTTTCTTACTCCTCCCCCACTCACTCACTCACTCACTCACTCACTCACTCAAGGCTCACCCCTCTTTCCCGTAGCACCACCCCACATCGCGAGACGCGAGGATATGACTCGACGACTCGGACGACGACGCACGACGCGACGCCCACTGGTGACACGGGCGACTCCATCGATGATGGGTCCGACACGGCGAGGCGACAATGACAACGATGACGACGCGGCGTGCTGGCAGCACCATGCCACGACGTCGTGATGATATGGCCGTGCACTCAGGCTGGCACGCACGTCGCACCCGTACCCGTGCGGAACCCTAGACCGTCACGGTGTGGCTCTTTCTTCGTGTTTGCTTTCTGATGTACCAGATAGACACTATAAATATAACTATGGTAACTTTAGGAAGTGCCAATTTACTCTACAGACACCAGTGTGATACATCGTGTACAGTCATTTATCAGCATATTTAGCTGCATACACTGATACAGTGATACACTATCCACATATTCTTACATTTACACTTAGGGGGCCACTGAGGGCCGGAGGTCCGAGGTGTCAAGCATCCAGAGACGAGCAGGCGGCAATATTCAAGTCTTACAATCATACATGTTTTTTGGGACTTATCCTTCAATATTTGAGTGGCGTAAGCCACGGGTAGCAGCTAGTACCCACCATAACGCATACCTTTGGGCCTATCCCGAGGGGGTATACGTTAGGAGGGAGTCGACTGTATCTCAGACTTTCATATCTCCGCAGAAAGTCCCTGGCTGCACTTCCAGAGAACGAATTTCGCCTGATGATTTATCGTCCCTGCAGCGCTCCAAACGGATCATCGGACACCCTCGTTGAACGTTGAACCCCGAGACGCAGCTGAAGTTCACAACATATTTGACCCCAACAGACGAAGAGGCTGTGAGTAAGCGCTAGGCAACGACGGTGACGAAGTTGACCAGCACCTACCCTTCGAGCGGCTCTGTCAGTGCGAAAATACTCCAAGCACCTTAATAACTCCCTTTTTCATCCATCCTGTGGAGTCGTTCTTATTCAATCAATCAATCAATCATTGGGTTCGTTCGGGCAGAAGACATGGGTAGAAATGATGGGCGCCCCCACCACCAAAAAAAAGGCTGTCACTGACAACTATGTCTGTTTTGACACTGATTGGCATAACCTTGTAAAAATGTGGAGGTCGTACCAGGGTTCGAACCTGGGTTTCGGGAAATTTAATTTAAGCTTCAAAATCCCGAGTGATAACCACTACACTATACGACCGTCTGAGTCAGAATCAGTGGAGCAAACATGATATGACTTGAATTTTTGCACTAAGCACGTCGTGCGAATAGAAGGAACGTCGACTCGGAGGCCGACCGTCTCTTCGTCGAGATTGAAGGAACCCGTCTTCCTGCCTATTGAAAATTTAAGGGCCTGCGGCTGTGATACAGCCTGAGGATTCATTACAATGCGGGGTTGGTCCTCAGATCTCAGAAGCGACGGCGCTCTGGCGTACGCGTACTAATTGGCGGCGGCATATCCTTCTGTTATTCCTCGTGTTGGCGATCGCCTTGCCATGCCATGGTTCCATTGAGTGGTGGCATATACGGCGCTTTTGTGTACAGATTCTTCTAGATCCCGGGCTTTTGAGTAATCATTGGCACAAATACCATTCTCAAAGTGCTCATGAGCTCGCAGCTGCTTCAATAGACAATAATTCACCGTTCGCCATCGAATGACGTCTCGGGCACTTGTGTAGCCAAGGATCCGGAATATATGTGTATCATAGGCCATCATCGCACTGACTTTATAGGACGTCGATTTGTTTGCTGCTGTTAGATCGCGGTTTCCTCCCAGACTCTTCATGATGGTCCCGTCATCTGACGACGTGCTGCGCTTCCACGTCCGCCTCTTTTGTTGCTTCCTTCTTGACCTCGCACACCGCTCGGCGAACCGTTCTGTGCACTCCTGGATCATCAATATCGCCCAACACTTCGTCGATGTCGATGTCGACTATGCCACCACGACGCCGGTCGTCCTCTGCACGCCTACTACACTACGACGCAATGCCCACCACCCAAGCGGAGCTACGTCCTCGTCCTCACCGGCGCCGTCCTCCCCGTTCAGGTCAGCATCCAGTACGCCGACGGATCAGCGTCGCCAGACCACAGACACGGCAGTGGAAACGGCTGCAGTAGTTTCTATATTTATCTCTGATGCGGTATCCACCTCTGCCTCGTTCGGGCGGCTCGGCTATGGCTATGAACACGGAGACGGATACAGTCATTATGATGAGCCGTCGCCATCTGCACCCTTTCTTGCTCTCGATCCAGCAACTCTCACGCGCACGTGTCATGACTGCCGTACTGAGAATGCGGGGCTGGTCCCCAGAAACGACGGCGTACGCGTAATTAACAGCAGCGTCCTTCTGTTATTCCTCGTGTTGGCGATCGTCGTTGCCTCGCCGTGGCATGGTTCCGGCAAAAGTGCAAAGCGGAAACCTCTGCTTGACGGAGGGCGGCCCTCGGACTCGAAGGGGTGTGTGGCTGTGGGCTCGGCGACGACGGGTGCTGGCTCGGG
>JBBPPX010000269.1:0-36426 GCA_038092235.1 Leccinum boreale | reverse complement strand
TCTGGATAAGCTATGCTAACTAATCTAGTAATGTGTCAACGAGTGTTATGAAGATAAAGGTACAGGTCACGTGATGATGACTAAGCAAGTCATGTGACATAAAAGTAAAGATAAAGATGTAAGGTTGGAAGAGGTCACGTGATGCTGACTAAGTAGGTCACGTGACTTTGAAGAGTTGAAAATGAAGAGGTTTGTAACAATGTCAGTAGTATAAATACTTGAATGTAACAACCGAACAAGCTAGTCTTGTTCTGGTTGGATTCCCTCTAACCTATACTTGTCCCCTCACACTTGTCTTCGTTTTTGTTGAGGTGCCATAGTCCTTCTTGGATAGAGGTTGCCTTCAAATGCCCATCATGTAAATTAACAGAATGCTGGATCGGTCCTTACCAAATCATAGAAGTCCATACCAATAGTGTGGGATTACTCTTCCCCAAATCCGTGAAGGCTCACCACATCATCAATGTCTCTCGAGTCAAACCCTACATTGAACCATTGCCCGGACAACCAGTTGTTCGGCCTGGACCTGTGCTTGTCAACGATGAAGGCACTGAAGAATTTGAGGTTGATTACATTGTTGACTCTCGCCCTATTGGTCGCGGATTCCAATACCTGGTGCATTGGAAGGGATATGACGAAAGCGACAAAACTTGGGAGCCAGCCTCTGGATTAAAGAAAGTCCAGTCAGCTATAAATGACTTCCATCACCATAAACTCTTGGCTCCTAGACGCTTAAAAATGAATCGTGCCCTGTTTGATAGTCTCTTTTCTACTCCTATCATTAATTTCACCTCTGGTTCTACCTCTGCTTGATCTGGTATCTCAAGCCTAGCAGGGGGGTAATGTTACAAACCTCTTCATTTTCCACTTCTCAAAGTCACATGACCTGCTTAGTCAGCATCACATAACCGCTTAAATAAGCATTATCTTTCATCTTTCACTTTTTACTTTTCCAAGTCACGTGACCTGCTTAGTCAGCATCACGTGATCTGTACCTTTATCCTCGTACCACTTGCTGGACACTTACCATATACAATAGCATAGCTTATCCAGACCAGCCCTAAGCTGGTCTGTGCACACCTGTCAATAGTATAAATACTTGAATGCAGCAACCAAACAAGCCAGTCTTGTTCTGGTTGGATTCCCTCTAACCTACACATTCCCCTCCTAAGTCCTATATCTGCCACATTCCACAATGCACAAATCACTGCCTGTCATTTCCAGAGCATAATGGAGAATGAATGGACATGGCATCACCAGTATCACCAATATCTGCCACATTCCACAATGCATAACTCACTAGCTGTCATTTCCAGAGCAGAATGAATGGATATGGCATCATCAGTATTACCACCCTCTGCCAGATTCCACAATGCACAACTCACATTCTATCATTTGCAGAGCAGAATGGAGAATGAATGGACATGGTATCATCAGTATTACCAATATCTGCCACATTCCACAATGCACAACTCACTGCCTGTCATTTCCAGAGCAGAATGGAGAATGAATGGACATGGCATCATCAGTATCACCAATATCTGCCACATTCCACAATGCATAACTCACAAACTTTCATTTCCAGAGCAAAATATAAGGCAAATCAAATTTTATACATTTATTGGAATAACCAGTCTCACTTTCTATAATTCCCTCAGTGGGATGAAAATAATTAGCACAAATTCAAATTTATCTATGACCTAATTTGTATTCAAGTTGTCTCACCCAAAAGTGTGGAAACCATTGTGCTAATCTTTGAGGATTCAGAATGTTCATGCTGTGTACAGGAAGTACAGATTGATGCAGCTTTTCTATTTCAAGTATGACACTGATCCTTGTATTAGCCTTTGCAAAATATTCAACATGCAATGCTTACTCTTCAACTGCATATCTAATGCACAATGCTATGTTTGTTTCTTGGGCAGTTACAAATAGCATTTGCAAAGCCTTCTCATTCAGAGCTCCTGCTGTGTTTTTCAGCAACAAGTTACATCCTTCATTTGAGTTGTGCATCCCTTGTGCGGATGCAAATTCAGTGAGCAATCATTTTATTGAAAAAGAGAATAATACCTCCAATTCGAACACTAAATTTTGGTGCATAATTCAATTCACAGAGACAACCCCATACATTAGCTTTGTTGAAAACTCCATCCATGAGCTCATGTGCCTTTGCTACCTTCTCCTGAATTGGCAGCTTTCGAGCATCACCAGATAGTTCATTTATGGCTACTGGCAGCAATGCATCAAACTTGGTGAACAACACAATAACAGGCACTGGCCAAACTGTGAGCTCAAAAAGAATTTGCCAAAAATGAGCCCACCATTTTTTGTATCACACTCATTAAAAAATATTTCCTCAGATCATTGGATTGCCCGATGCAGTTTATCCATTGGGATACAGTACCTATACAGAAGTAACAACTAGTCAATTTACTACTTCCCGCACCGGTCGAGCTATTACCAGATAGCATGAATGTGTTTCTTGAGCAATGTCGTGTTTGCACGATCAGCAATGAAGTCCTTGAGTTGTTGGAATTCATGCACGGAACCAGCCTCAAAGCCCCGCGAGTCATGGAAGACGAAGTTGGCATTGCTCTGGAAAATCAATTCATTCTCAATCTTGTGCTCGCCGCACTAGCGTGTATTTGTAAACATGCACATCAAGTCCGAGTCCCAGTATGTTACAAGTGATACTCACACCCATGGATCCCTCGACCTGTGTCAAGTCAATCTTGTCGCACGGTTTGGTCGGTCAGTCATCCAGATGTGTCAAACTAGGCACGCACCTTGTTGCCTTCTCCATCATAGACCTCCGGGTTTTCGGTCGTGTTACAGATCACACGGAGAATGGTCGTCTTGCCAGCGTTCGCCTGCCCAATAATAAGGATCCTGAAGCGGCCAAATTTCTCTCGGATGTTTTCGAAACTGCCGGTCTGCCAGTGGTTTGCCTCCGATGAGTTCGAGTTCGAGTTCGAGTTCATATCTGGATTCTAAGCCTGAGCATATTGTTGAAGAAACTGTGGAACTGTGAGGGCGAGGGAGGAAGACACAAGTGCATGCCGACTCAGATCGCGTGGCATCCGTCGAGTGACCGGGCGATCGACCTGGATGCCGCTTTTCAGGCTCCGACGACGCGACTACACAGACCTTGAGCATGCATCGCCCGCTCCTTGCCTCCTGCCGCGTCGTCTAGCGTCCGTATCCACTTTGCAGCATCTTCTTCGTCGTTTTTTCGATCAGCCCTCACCCTCCAGTCCTTTGTACACGTTTTTTCGCTCCCTACCTCGCTTAATTATCTTTCGTTTCGATGGCTGGTCGCGGACGCAAAAGGATGACGGCAGCCCTGGCACCCTCCCCGGGTCCTGGCGCTGTATTACCGTGACTGTCACACTAGTCACGGTCGGGTGTCGGGTCCACGGACCGGGCCCGGATTTCTTCGTTCACTTGTGACATGGCTTTCCGTCTGGTCAAACTGGCAACAACTTTGGTCCGGCCGCATGGCGGGATATCTTTCTGTTTCGCTCTCAAACACCAGCGCAAGGTCGAGTTCTGTCGCCTGTGCGAGACACTGTTTTTCACCTCGGCACGAGGCCCACACCATCAACCTATCGGCCTCAAACATCCTCCAGCACCACTCGACACCCGCTGTGCCCAGTTACCGTCGGGTAGCATACCGTCGAAGACAACGCCCACTCCAAAAGTACCCACCTTGCCCCCCTCTTTGGGCTACCCAAGGCGCCTACCTGCGCGAGTCTCCTCACAGATGTTGTAAGTTTCCGTCTCTCCACCAACGTTCCCGCACTCATCTTTTCCAGCTTTCGAGAGACGTCCTCCGCAACAGGATCCTTTCCTTATCCCTCTCCAATAGTCATGACTCTCTAGTAGATCTGCCATCGCCGTCCCTCGTTTCTGTCTCCCTCGACTCGTCTTCCACCTCACGGATTTCGCCCGTCTCGCGGCAGCCGAATCCGACTCGTGCCGCGGCGTCGATTCTCAGCGAGATACGGATCAAGATCAAAGACGACTCGCAGCGTCTCGTTCTCGTCCATCCGTGGATCCTACTCATTGAGCACTTCTCTGGCGACGATCCTCTGTTGGATCTAGATACGCGCGCTGCGTATCCTCGTTCGGCTTTGGCAACCTTTTGGCGCACTACTGTCAGCCTCGCATAAGCGCGGGCAGTACAAACGCGTGGCGACGGACAGTTTCAGCCAAGTTCAGATTCAGACGGAGACGTCGTCGAGTGAGTTGACGGCGAGCACAGTTGGTACGATCGGCGTGCAGTAGCCCAGTGGGGTTTGTTCATGGAGAATTCAGCACGGATATGTTAATATATAATTCATCCCAGTCAACGGCAAAGTAAACCCAAATACAAATTTTGCCTTAACTTCCGTGAACTATGAAGAAAATATCATCAGTCAACGTGATTGCGTCATAACGACGCAGAAGACAATGTATGCGTCGTGTCAACTCACCCGCAAGTTGCCTTCATCAATATTACCCTACTGTAGACACGACCTGTCATGCTATAGAGAGACTTGGGAACACGCACCATCATCGCGATGATACTAGTCAAGTTATGAACACTCGAGGGGCGGGAGAACTATGAAAAGGGGGGGAGAAAGGAGAGAAATAGGAAGGAAGAAACACGAAACGTACGCAAGCTGGTTGGGGAACCCGGACACCGGCATTATACCCTTAAATCAGCGCGGTGACGAAGATACGCAGGTTCGAGGGACTGCCGGGGAGGTCGTTGCCCACTTGTTGTGCAATCGGGACGAGGAGAACGCTTGCGATCGTGTGACTGATAGATATCGAGACAACCTGCAGTCAAGGGGGAGAGGAAAGACGGGATGTCAGCGTCAGTGCGACGAAGCATAATGAAATGTAGGACGGGAAAAGGAAAAAAACGTACGAGAACGACAACGGAAAGAACAAGGACGAGGTGTACAACGTTGTCCTTCGAGCATGCAATGAATTACACCATCCATCGTATCCATCAACCCGCTCGATTTGATGTCGTTCCCGAGCGGAATGGCCAAGAACACGATCGTCCATGCAAACTGTTCAAAGTCATTCTAAAGCGAACCATGGTATATTTCCGTCTCCATCCGGCGCACGCGCGGGGCTGGTAGCTCCCTAGTAGGAGCAGCCAGATCAGTACGATCGAAATGATCGACACGGGGAGCGCGATGGCGAACCAGCTCGCCCAGTCGAGTGGCGGGTCCATGAGCCCAATCGCGACAAGGTTTTGGGGCGAGGAGATCAGCCACAACCGTCAGAGGTGGTTCTACGCAGGTAGGAGGACGCACGATCAAGCACGGAGTAAAAGACACTGTCGAGGTAACGTTGGAAGGATAGGTTGTTCAGGAATTTAGAGAGCGGTCGGACAGCACTAAACGGACATACATGGATTAACAAAGTGCTGGTGCAGCGACATTGCTGAAGATATATGTCAGTTTCCACTCGAACAACCGAAAAATCAGGGCGCACCTAATCCACATGCTGCCAAAGCATAACGCGAACTTGAAGACCAAAAGAACCGTTAACTGGCTAATGCTCAACAGGCGTGATCAGCATCCGATCAACGTTCGTCTTGCTTAGAGCAGCAGAGATCGTCCAACCACCGATCAGAAGCATGATCATGGGCGAAAACATCACCGAGCATATGTGCCTAAGTGGTATATTAATCAGCAACATGCCCGGACAGGGATTTGTTAACATACTCTGTCACATCAGGCGTTGACAGTGGAACTGGATTTTCACCCGACCGGGATGACCCTAAAGACGACCAAAACAAGCGGAACAAGGGTCGACGTTACGAAGAGCGGGATTGCCTGAATAGCGTTGGATCAAGCGTCATACAACGGATGCCCACAAAATTGTACTAAATTTCAGGATCGTAAAATACTTGTTTGCTTCCGGGCTGTCCTCGACAACCTCCATGCTCATGAGAAGGAACGAGCACAGTGATGACAACCACGAGGGAAATTCTCTTGTGCTTCAACTTTCTGCAGCCGTCAATCGGGGTTGTGATGTTGATTGATACTCTTCCTCTCGGACGAGTATACCCCGCCAGTCATATCGGAGGTGTCCATTGCGCCGTAGCGCTCCTGTGCAAGCATCTGGCGCCAGATCGTGCTGCGCTCCCAAACTATATGCTCGCGTTGATGGACTTTGAGCTGCTGGCTAATTCCCCGTGACGCATTTAGCAAATAGGGTAACAAGACGGCTAATTACAGCGGTGAGCTTGTTCTTGGAACTCTGAATGAAAGGATATCGCGACTACGCGCCATCTACCCATCTATGAGCTACAGTCTTGGTCAGCTGGGGATACCCAGCAAGTGGAGAGAGACCTCATTAAATATGACGTCGTCGTACTATCAACCAGGTCAGAACATTGATTTGAGAAGAATGCACTCGGACATACTCTTTCGGAGACCAAAGTAGTTTACCTCTCTACATACGACTTTAAAGACGAGAAGGAGACAAAAGGTTGGCGATATTCTGCGCTTGAACAAGTGACGAACGTCCCAAGCGTAGTTAATCCTGGCAGTCCATACGGTCTCGGATGTTAGGGATGCAATTCTGTCCTTCATCTGCCCGCAATGAGCCCCATCGGTGACTTGCTGGTGCTGTTGGCACGCGGTCGAGAAGAGGACAGCAAGCGCGAGCTCTCGGCCGCGTCGTGCTGGGCGCAAGGCAGCATCCTCGTCCAGGACATGTGCATGAGCTCCGAACCGACCTTGGGGCGTACCTTGCATGGGATCGACATTGCGTTTGAAATGTCTGAGGCTCATCTCTACGTGTTTTTCAACGGGCATGTCCGGTTTAGACACATCCACATCGGTTTGGTGAATTCGTTCCTTGGTTTGAGAGCAAGGGATGAGACGAGAAACGTCTGCATCCTTTCTCGTAGGTCCTGGCCGTGACTGGCGCATTCGTTGAAGCACGGAACTGGACACTAGATTCATGCTCGAAATCAAAATGTTGTTGACTCTTACGATGAGGCGTGTCCACTGTGCCGGGGTGCAAGGCGCAGCAAGGGTGAGCCATCCGAGTAGTCTCGAGTGGGTACTCAAAGTTGGCAGAACAATGGCAAGCCGTTGTTGGCTGGTTTCTAGAAATCCGGTGCTTTACTGTGAAATTTTTATATCATTTTGTGTCTTTTCGCCGCAAGGTGGTTTTGATTGGTCTTTACTATGAGCAGATAGCAACGGCTTCAAACTCGTCAATGAACTCTGCAGAAGTAAATGCTGCAATCCTCATGTGGTGTGTGAGAATAGTTGCCTCGAGCATATCTAGCCGCATGAGTCTCTCAATTGACCAGACGTTGAAGGGCATTCGGCGCTCGCAAAACCACGCCCATTTCCTTTCAGACCAGTCCCCCATTGAATGCCTCCCATGATGGCCATTGGGCACCACATTAAAAAAACTTTGCCGCACATGTGACACGTGAGGCGTTGTTGGTTGAAACGACCGCAAATTCTAGATACGACGCGATTCGCGAGTCCTGTAAGCCTGTTCTGATGGAATACCACAGGCGTCTGGAAGAGACCGAGAGGGGTGAAAGCTCCCTTGGAACACGACGAACGTGTTCTCCGAATCCTGATGAGATCGATCATTCAACGCTTTGGCTTCGAGGACTCAGTTGGAATGTCGATGCGTTGAGCACGACCACTCTCTATCTTTGCACCGGATCCAGACCTTGCCCTGTAGTTTAGCTTTGCGTAGGCCACCTTGGTCTTTGGCACCGGTCGTATTTCTATGCCATCGAAAAAGGAGGAATGACAAGCTGCGAGAGAGAGGTAGGCAACGTCACGGTACGGGAGCGGAGCGGAGCATTGAGGTTATCAAAGTCGGGAGTTGATGAGCGTCAGCGCATGCAAGGGAAGGGGAGATCGTATCGTCCGTTCTCGGACTACATCACCATCACCCTCCTATCTCTGCGCAGCCGATAGAGCGATGCGCTTGACTCGCATGGCCTTGAGGAGACACGCATATCCGTGGTACATCGCCTCTTGTACTTCTTCGCGTGACAATAAGTTTTGGGCCATCGCCGTCGTTGAAATGATGGGGGAGAAAAATGGGCGAAACGCTCGCCTGGACGCGTTTCGCGTGTCTAGTGGAGACTTCGCTAGAAAAGCGGGATTGTGGGATCTATCGTAGGTGCGTCGAGGGTCTTTTTGCCTATTCCGAATCGAGCGGTCCTTCAGTATGTACACTCTCCTGAAACCAACCTTGTTCTTGGGCACAGAAACCTGATACAATCCCGCGATGACGTCTCTTGCTTGGACTGGTGAGATTCCGACCTACCTGGTATATCAATACACTATTCGTCCCCGACCTACTTTGATCGCCCTGATTCCTCTTTTTGCTGCCAAGTACTCGGACTTTTGAAAAGAAAGAGGTTGGAGGTAAATATATCGTTGGTTGAAGTCCTATCTAGAATTCCCCGAGCTCGGAACCATGAAAGCATGACGGTCCATGTTACATAACGTTACCGCTCGATCCGTTCTGCAGGCCCGGCGTCGTCGAGAATAGATACCGGCTACTAAAAGGAGGGGAAACAATATTTACCATTCCTTGTTTCGCGGGCAGATCTGAGCCTTGCCCGGATCTGAGTTTGAGTTTGAAAAGAACACGATAACAAAATTCTCACGATTAGCGATGAAGTACTTCGATGCTTTCTTGACCTTCAACACCGGTGTCGGCTTAGCGCAAGCTGATCTCGCTGCGTGTCCTATTTTTCGTTGTTGTGAAAAGCGCTGGAAAGTCGATTTGGGATTGATAAGGGCACTGATAGCTTTCATTTTTGCCCTGGCTGAGGTCTCGTGATTGGTATCATAAATGTAACCCCCGGGCGCTTCGGACGGAACACGGTCCCTGACAAGTTCAACCGACGACCGGATCCCCGGTATTTATACCCTTCCCCTCTCCACTCCAGAGCTCTCGCGACCTTGCATTTAGCATCCACGAAAGATGTTTAAACACGCTGTACACATCCGACGATCCTCGTTTGCCACTGTCGCAACTTCGTCTTCCAAGCTTACCATTGGAATTCGTCGCGAGGACCCATCCAGAATCTGGGAGCGGAGATGCCCATTGACACCTGACGCCGTCGAATCATTGGTCCACGAGGAGAACGTGGACGTTCTGATTCAGGACTGCGACAGGAGGGTCTTTCCGGTGCACCAGTTTATGAAGGTCTGTGACGTACCAGTCGAGGAACGCAATGTCGTCCACTTGGAACTGAGGTGTTTCAACCTTACAGGCTGGTGCAAAGGTTCATCCTACTCTCGAACCCGCACACGTTGTTCTCGGCATCAAGGAACCACCACTCAATGAACTGGTGACCTCACCGTTGCGCGGCGCAAGCTCCGGTTCGCCCGTGCATCGCACACACCTAATGTTCTCTCATACTACCAAGGGCCAGCCTTACAACATGGAACTACTATCCCGCTTCCTGAGCCAGGATCCGCGACGTGACGTTCCATCGAGGCTAATAGACTACGAACTTCTTGCCGGACCCGATGGTAAGAGAACCGTTGCGTTTGGATGGTTTGCTGGAGGTGGGAATGTTGTCATCTCAGCTCTAGCTCATTGTCACTAATCGTTTCGTGTTATCTAGTGGCCGGTGCTCTCGAGTCCCTTTCTTCATTAGCTCATGCTCATCTCGAGCTCGGGGTTGCTTCACCGTTTCTCGTGGGTACAGCGACGTTCGCATCTGATGTTGATTTCTGAGAAACTCCTACTTGCCAGCACACACCTCGACCTCATACCCATGTTGACTTGACATCGCTGCGAGCGGCTTTAAGAGCCATCGGCGAGGAAATCCTCAGGAATGGGACTCCCCAGTCCTTGGGACCCTTTGTCATTGGTTTGACTGGGTAAGTCGGTGTCACCTGCAGTCCTTCAGTTCCTCAATACTCCTTGTTAGCCGTGGAAATGTTTCACAAGGCGTACTCTCCATCTTGGACGAGCTTCCCATTGTGAGGGTCAGTGTGCAAGATCTGCCTGCCCTTGTGAACAGTCCAGGTATGGTGTCTATATAATCGTCATTGGACGTCTCATGGATGGTTGCCATCTAGATACCGACTTGCATAAGGTAGTCGATCTTCATTTAAAACACAAAGTCCTCGAGATTGACAAATCGTCCAGATATACCTGGTACACGCTTCACCCGCCGAATATCTCTCTCGAACAGATGGTGGTCACTACGACAGAGCACACTATTATGAGAACCCGTCTCTTTACCAGTCCGATTTTTCAACCAAGGTACAGAGAACATCTGATTGAGCATTCACCATTCGAACTTGCCCGCGTACTAGGTAGCTCCGTATCTCACCATTTTCCTGAATGGAGTTGGCTGGCTGCCTGGCTTCCCTCGACTCATGACGAACGAAGCATTGACAACAGCACTCGCTCGCGCTGCGGAAGTTGGCCCCGGGAGGCTTGCGACCATAGGCGACATCAGTTGCGACATCGAAGTGAGTGGTGTCATACGTCTCCGTAACACGCTCAGCTCACGGCAATGACCCTTAGGGTGGCCTCGAGTTCATGTCGCGTGCATCCACCCTCTCGGACCCCTTCTTCAAACATCGTCCTCCGACGCTTCCAACTCACCTCCCCAGTGTGCAAATCATGTCTGTGGACATCCTTCCCTCCAGCTTGTCGTTGGATGCATCCGAACACTTTTGTCGAGTGTTGATGCCTTACTTGAAGACCGTGATCCAAGAGTACCGGGGACAGCCTTTGCAACAGGAGTACTCCGATGCTCTGAAGACGGCCACGGTCGCCAAGGATGGTCAACTCCAGGGTATCCATACCTGGCTAGAAGATCCCCTCGATACATGGAAGCGAACTACAGCCAAGTTGGAGGGTTCTCTGGGGAAGAAGAAAGTTTTGATGCTCGGGAGCGGCATGGTTGCTGGACCAGCAGTCCGAGAACTATGCCAGCGTTCGGACGTGGAGTTGGTTGTTGGTCAGTAATTTGTTTGTACCTGTACTTGTGGACTCATTTGTATCGTCGTGTATGTTATCTTCTTGCTGCGCCACTAGCGAGTAACTCGCGCGCAGAAGCTGAGGATTTGATACAGGGTCTCTCGAACGCCAGTGCGTGCTTGTTGAACGTGGAGGATAAGGAAAGGCTTTCTCAGCTCATTGGAGCTGCCGACGTTGTTATCAGGTGTGCCAAGTTTGATGCAGTGCCTCTGAGCGTTTGTAGATGATTTCGTATAGCCTTTTACCCGTGCCGTTCCATCCATCCATCGCCGATTTGTGTATCCAGCATCGTAAGCATATGGTCACGGCGTCATACATATCGCCGGCGATACGCGCCTTGCACGAACGGTACGCTCGTCCCATGCCTAGCATCAAGCCACAGCTCATTGAAATCACTAACCACCTGGATTAGCGCTGAATCCGCCGACGTCGTGCTGTTGAACGAGATCGGGTTGGACCCAGGCATCGACCACTGCTCGGCGCTCTCCTTGCTCAGGCAGCTAGAGAAGGAGAACATGCGCGTCGTATCCTTCACGTCCTTCTGCGGCGGTCTCCCCGCTCCGGAAGCCTCGGATGTTCCACTGGGGTACAAATTCAGCTGGAGCCCAAGAGGGGTACTCAACGCTGCGCTCAACGGCGCTCGGTTCAAGCTCAACGGGGAGGTACGTATTCCGTCTTTGACGTTTAAGCCACACGCGATTGAAATACATACGTAGGTCATAGAGATTCCAGGGGAGAATGTGTTGAAGCACCACTTTCCCTCTGTCCCTGTTTCCGACGTGCTCAAGTTGGAGGGGATCGCGAACAGAGATAGTCTGCCGTATGCGGACACGTACGGACTCGGGAAGCTCGATGGTCTGCGGACGGTCTTGAGAGGTACTCTTAGGTGCGTCAAACCTTGTGTCTTTCGGTACAGCGTCCTCAGGACATACACCGACACAGATACCCAGGGTTCGCCGACCTCGTGCACGCGTTCAAATCAATGGGGCTGCTGGCTACCGATCCGTCGTCGTACGTCCTCCCCCGGTCGTGGTCCGACTTTGCACGACTTGCGCTGGGAAAGCGCACTGGCAGTGAGAACATCCCGGCAAACGACACTCGCTCGCTCGTGTCTGCCTTGGAAGAGGTCGTGCCGGACCCGGAACGACGTGAACGGGCTGCAAATGCGTTGCGGTGGTTCGGGATCGTCCCGCCGACGGGGGACATGGGGGGAATGCCACCACTACCCACACGCCCGACCGCGCCGATCGACCTCCTCACAGCCGTACTCGCACACAAACTCTCATACGCACCTGGCGAACGCGACCTCGTCGTGCTCGCGCACGAGATTGTCGCTCGTCCTATGAGCTCTTCTGGTGTGGATCCCTCCTCCCCTTTCGCGGACACACGGACCTATACCTCCACCCTCGTATCCTACGGCACCCCGCGCGCCTCGGCCATGTCCCGGTGCGTCGGACTGCCGGTGGCGTACGCGGCGCTCGCGGTGCTCGACGGCAAGGTTGCGGGGAGGGGCGTGCGCGGTCCGACGGAGGAGAGGCTCTATCGCGCGGTGTTGGATGGGCTCGAAGGTGCAGGGCTGGGTATGAGGGAGAGCGTGAGGAGGGGGGGTGTCGGGATGGATGTAGGGCTTGGCGAGGGGCTGCGTAGCACTGGGTTCGGTAGCGGCCCGGGCGTGGTGTAGCGAGTACAATATATAACCAATTTCTATACGTTCACTAGAGTGTACCCGTTCTCTCCTTGTCTCAGGTATGTACCACCAAAGCCTACTACGTCGTCGCGAGAAACGACGACTACCGTCCGAACCTGGCGCAGCATTAGCGACGACCGTGACTCGCCTTGATTTCGACCCGCCGCTGAACGCTTGCAACTTGAACAGGCAGAAACGTCGGAACGTCCGGGAGCAAAATCTTCCAAGGTCACTTTCCTTCATTGAGCGACGGCGGAAGTTTCACTCACCATCCTGGCCATCGCCCTTGGAGTGCTAGTGCTGTATCTCGGACGGGATTGGGAGCCAGATGTACTCAATCGCTAGCATGACAATTGTATGGGTTTTTCATCTGATTATTCACTCCTTGTACTGCTGCTGATTCTCCGGTCGGTCCTTGAAGGCTTGCCCCTTCTCCAGGTCGGTGGGGCATGAAGGAACGCTCTTGGATGGCTTCGACGTAAGTTATTTTTATTAAACTGTTTGCGTCACGTATCGTTTCCTACCAGCAAACCAGTATGGTCAGAACTCCTCCCCCCCACCCCTTCCGAGTCCCCACCAAAAACCTTACACACTTCTGCGGTTGATGGATGATCTACTGATCACCTCCACTTGGGACGCAAGTCATCAGCCCCTCAATTGCTCGTGCGACAAGTTGATATTGGTCTGTGATAACATCAAAAAGGTTGGCGAACGGCCCAAGGTTCCGGCGTCGATTATCTTATTTTATGAAATCGTCATATTTACTACTCAGCAGACTCGCTCCCAGATCTCGGAGACAGACCGGTCCCATGCCAGCATGTACCCTGCTCACGAAACCGGAGGCTCAAGCAAGCAGCGGGTCTCGTATCAGTCGGTCAGACGCACGCTGAGCTACTCCACTCGCCTCACTCGAACCCATCCTCATTCGCTTCGTAGAGCTAAGTGTGGGCATGCGCAAGGAAAGGACAGCCAAGGAAGGCCTCATGTAGTCAGCGTTGCTCCGTCAAGCTCGCTATTCGCCGCTTCTGTCTCGAGAGAGAGGTGCGGTAACTCCCCCACAGGAACTTGAGCTAGGGGGTGACGAGTGCCTTATCGGTGCAATCCCTACTCTGATCGCCATTGACAGCGCCGAGGAGGATGCTCTCTGGTGTCTCACTGGCGAGATCGTCGACATCTAGGGTGACTGCGCGGTCAGCTTGCTTCTGGGCGGCAAGTACCTTGGCGTCTGCGAGACTATAGAATAACACAATTTACCAGGCGAGTACCCCCTGCCCTCCTGTCTCCTTCGAATCCCTGACCCTTCCCCCAGCAAGTCGTGCAACAGGCCTTCCGCTTCTGTCTCAAGCACCAGCGCAAGGTCGAGTTCCGTCGCCTGTGCCAGATACTCTGTTTTCACCTTGGCAACGTCGCCAAATGTGCCCACCAGGCCCACACGATCAGCCTATCAGACTTGGACATCCTCCAGCACCACCTCGGCTTTGCCCAGTTCCAGTCGGGTAGCATACCTTCGAAGGTAACGCCCACTCTAAAAGTACATGCCTTGCCGCCCTCCTTGGGCTACCCAAGGCGGCCACCCGCGCGGTCTCCTCAAAGATGTTGTAAGTCGCCGTTGCTCCACCACTGACGCTCCCTCACTCATCTTTTCCGGCTTTCGAGAGACGTTCTCCGCATCAAGATCCTCTATGGCCTGTTCAATCCCCTCGTGCTCGGCGCGGCTTCCACAACCCCCATCCTTTCCTCACTCTGTACCAGAAACTGCCCATATGTTGGCAACCGCACCCTCTCCTGCCTCCTCTCCCAACTCTCCCGGTCTACAGCACCCTCCTCATCCATCCCCTCGACGATTTTGGCCCCGAACAACTCCAAGCCTACCTCATGAGTTGTGCACGCCATGGCAAACTCTGCAGTGTAGACCCTGCCCCAGAGACCACCACATTATTGACGAGCCCATTGCCCACTCTGATAAGTCCGCTATCTCCGGTCGGAGCAGCCTCACACAACTGTCGTCCAACGAGCTCGTGTGTACCCGCTTGAGCACCTCGCAATAGTGCTCCCCATGCTCCTTCTCAGCCACACGCTGACAAGCGACGGCGCCGGACTCCATGAATATGCAGTTGTGAGGCCATAGTCGAAGCCTTGCATGTTCCTCCGTCTCTTACTTCCGTTGTGCCTTCCTGTGTGCGCTTCTTCCAGTGCAGAAGCTCACTCTCCGTCTCTCCATCTCGCGTTGTCGATGCTGCTCCGCCAGCTGTTCCTCTTCTTCCTTTTTTTTTGCTGCCTCGGCCTCTTCCACTGCCCGTCATTCTGTGACAGTCCCACTACATACACTGACATCAACCAAGAAACACTCACCTGCCTAGGCTCTCTCCCGCTCCTCCTCTGCCCTCCACACAGCCTCCCCTTCTTTCTCCTGCCTCCTCTTCTCCTCCATCTTCTCCACATATGCAGCCCTCCTCCTCTTTTGCTCCTCCTCCATCTTCTTCTCCACCACCCGTTGTCTCTCTGCATGCAGCCAACAATGTCCCCCTGGTGTGCCTTATACTCCTGCAAGTGATAGGTGTTGGCTGTGATGACAAGCCTGGCAAACTGGGAAAACTGGTCTGCAGTTTGTCTGGGTTGATTATGTGCACAGTGTTGTGGAGTGGGCACCTGTTGCTACCAGTGCTGTGTTGCCACTGTCTAAAAGCAGGAGGGATGCAGATCCGGGTTCGAGATGGTTCTGGAGAACAATGTGTGGAGACTATGGCGGTTCCAGAATGAGCAGACAGTGATCTGAGATTGATGGGCGGGTGGGGTCGAGTATTCTGTCCTGTCTTTTCATTGCACCACATCTGCATTGT
The DNA here is from genome assembly GCA_038092235.1 of Leccinum boreale. Lineage (NCBI taxonomy): Eukaryota > Fungi > Basidiomycota > Agaricomycetes > Boletales > Boletaceae > Leccinum > Leccinum boreale. The sequence continues at coordinate 20,895 of JBBPPX010000269.1, read as the reverse complement.
TTTATTTTATTTTATTCCTTTTTTTTCTCTTTGCTTTGCTCCCATGATCTCTCTTTGTCCTTCTTAACAAATACCATGGATCCACTGTGTCTATCAAGGTTGTAGTCTACTATGAGAATGGATGGATATGGCATCATCAGCATCACCACTCTCTCTGGCACATTCCACAATGCACAACTCACATATTGTCATTTCCAGAGTAGAACAGAGAATGAATTGACATGGCATCATCAGCATCACCACTCTCTGGCATATTCCACAATGCACAACTCACAGACTGTTATTTCCAGAAGCAGAATGGACAATGAACATGGTATCATTAGTATCACCACTCTCTCCCACATTCCACAGTGCACAACTTACTTTCTGTCATTTCCAGAGTAGAATTAAGTGATATCAGTCAAATCAATTTTCTATATATTTGGTGGAATGACCAGACTCTCACTTTCTATAATTTCCTCAGTCAGATCAAACAAATTAGTATATGTTCAATTTCATATATGCACTAATTCAGATAGAAGCTATCTCACCCAAAAGTGTGGAAACCATCTTGCCAGTTTTTCAGGACACAGAATGTCCATGCTGTGTACAGGAAGTACAGATCAATGCAGCTTGTCTACTTCAACTATTACCCTGGTTATTGCATTAGCCTTTGTACAATATTCAACATCCAATGCTTACTCTTCAACTGCATATCTAATGCACAGTGCTATATTTGTTTCTTGGGCAGTTACAAATAGCATTTGCAAAGCCTCCTCTTTCAGAGCTCCTGCTGTGTTTTCCAGCAACATGTCACATCCCTCTTGTGTGTTGTGCATCCCTTGCACCCATGCAAATTCTGTGAGCTCAATCATTTTATTGGAAAAGAGAATAATACCTCCAATTTGAACACTATACTTCGGTGCGTAGTTCAATTCACAGAGACGACCCCATACATTAGCTTTGTTGAAAACACCATCCATCATCTCATATGCCTTTGCTACCTTCTCCTGGATTGGCAGCTTTCGATCATCACCAGATAGTTCACTCATAGCTACCGGCAACAATGCATCAAACTTGGTGAATAACACAATCACAGGCACTGGCCAAGCTGTGAGCTGGTAGAAATCAATCTTGCCAAAAATGAGCCCACCTTTGCTAGTATCACACTCATTAAAGAACATTTCCTCGGAGCGTTGGATTGCCCGATTCAATTTATCCATTGGGATACAGTACCTATACAAAGTAACAACTAGTCAATGATCACTACTTCTCACACAGTTCAAACTATTACCAGATGGCATGAATGCGTTTCTTGAGCACTGTCGTGTTTGCACGATCAGCAATGAACTCCTTGAGTTGTTGGAATTCATGTGCGGAACCAGCCTCGAAGCCCCGCGAGTCATGGAAGACGAAGTTGTCATTGCTCCGGAAAATCAACTCATTCTTGATGTTGTGTTCCCCACGCTAGCGTGTTTTTGTGAACATTCGCGTCAGGTCCGAGTCACAGTATATTACAAGTGATACTTACCCCACTGGATCCCTCGACCTGTGTCAAATCAATCTGGTCGCACGTTTGGTCGGCCAGTCATCCAGATGCATTAAACTAGGCACGCACCTTGTTCCCCTCTCCATCAAAGACCTCCGGGCTTTCGGTCGTGTTACAGATCGCGCGGAGAATAGTCGTCTTGCCAGCGTTCGCCCGCCCAACGATCAGGATCCTGAAGCGGCCGAATTTCTCTCGGATGTTTTCGAAACCGCCGGTCTGGCTTGTCTCTGAGTTCGAGTTCGAGTTCATATCTGGATTTTAAGCCTGAGCGTATTGTCGAAGAAATTGTTAAAGTGTGAGGGCGAGGGAGGAGAAACAAGTGCATGCCGCGCGGCACGTCGACTCTCGGTCCCTCTCATCTACTTCCGACATCCGCTTCCGGTGGCAGGAGTCACGCTAGTCACGGTCGTTGTGTCGGTCACCCGGACCGGTTTGTTCCCTGAGGTCAGTGTGACCGTGACATGGCTGGGTCAAACCAACACCAGACCGTTTGCTATGGAGTCGGTTTCATTCATGCATGCAATGCTGGTGAGCAGACTAGCGAGCACCGACCATACAGTTGTGTGGCCTCGTGCCGCGTCATTTGCCCGTCGGAAGGATCCAGGTCTGCCTATGCGCCGCCGACCCACTCTATGATTGAAGTAAGGAGCCTCGGCGATGGGCTTCGAAAGCAGCACATTCATTTTTACTGCTCTAGCTCTCTCTGAGTCAGTTTGACCTCGCGCTGTCCGTACGTCGTACCGATGCGTTGCCGTTCAGCGCTCAGCGCCGTCTGTCGTCGATCCGTTGCGTTACCACTCGCCACCGTCGTCTCTTTGTCTTATAGCCGATTCCCCTTTCTCCCCACTCGAATTCCCCCCTTTAGCTTCTTCCCGGGTCACGCCGTGTTGCCCATCTACGTGCCGTATTTTTGCACAGAGGTGCACACTCAGAGTCACGCTTGTGACCGAATAGGCTGCGTCGATGCATTGATTCCACACATGGATTGAAGTAGGAACGTACTGCGAGTGGTAGAAGATGGCCAGCCGCACGGCGGGAACTCTTATTGTAATCATGCAACGCGCAACGAGTTCTTGATATGTTCTCTCAGATTCTGGGGGGGGGAATAGTTCAACAACCTCGTTTTTACGAGGCGAGAGTGGGCATAAGGAAGCAGACATAAAACAGGTAGCAGCTCAACGCCGCGTAATAGCATAACAAAAACAAAGGAAGCGAAACATGGGCAAGAAGAAAAGAATTAATCAGTCATTAATGAAAAAAAAGGTAACCGGGGAGGAGCCTAAGTAGACGATCGTAGTAGAATGCAGATGACGTCGGGAATCCGGGCGAGATGAAGCTAAAGGGCAGGCAGCCATCACCCCGCAGCTAATGTCATAAGTATCCAGAATCGTCCTCCTTCTTATCCTCACCGTCCTTGTCAATCTCATCGGTCGATATACGAATCTGTCCTTGGTCATGCCCCTTGATATCTTGCTTGACCTTTTCCGCAATCACCACGCGCGTCGTCGGTTCGCCGCCGCCGAGAGGACTGCTCTTGAACTTGCTTGGGCCTTTGGCGATAGGTGGGGGTCGTGCCGCTGCCGTGCTCGCGCTCGTGCTTGTGTTCGTTCCCGTGCCAGAACCCGAGACCGGGGAAGATATACCCGACAACGCTAGGGCAACGGGCCCTACAGCAGCCGCAGCAACCAGACGACGCTTCCGCTCCAACAAGACAGCTTCGAGAGAGGGCGCAGGGGACGTGGTCCGTGACGTAGCAGGGCTCAGGGAACCGACGAGTGTAGAGGCGGGACCAGAACTGCTGACGGGACGCTTCCTCATGGGCGATGTCGTAGACCGAGGGGGCGTGCTCGGATCCGAAACTCTTTCAGACGCCAACAATACCGATACCGAGGAGACACCGGATTCTCTGGGCGTGCGCACGTCTGGCTTGGCTCTGGGTCCGTCGCTGGCGGTGGCGATGATCACTTGAGGTGCCTCGACGGGCATCGGTGGCACGGGTGGCATATCGGCGGTGGGTCCTGTAGATATATTCGATTGAGTTGCTTGACCGGGTGTAGAAAACAGAGATGGGGATCTGTCGCGACGGGGGCTCGGAGGAGCGCTCCTGGACCGCAAGAAGTTCAGACCACGGGTGTTGAGTGGGCGCAGGACTGGACTGATCGGGGCCACCACGTTGGTGATCTGAGGTGTGATGTTGGCAAACGTTTCAGTCACGATGGACTTTTGGGTATTAGCGTGCTCGGATGGAACGAAAGAGGATATTGTTCCGTTAGCGGCCTCGAAGTCGAATTCATCGTATATCTCTTCACCAATTAGCTCTAAGGTCGAAAGTCAGACGACACGAGCATGGAGAAAAGTTACAACCAACCTTCAAGGACGTCCTCGAGAGTGATGATACCGAGGGGCATGATCGCCGGATCGATACCCTGCAGAAAGTCTTTGGCATCTTTCTTGGTCAGAAGAGCGTCAGCGGGCATTGTCTGTTCTAATCCAGTCCCGGGTTTTGGTAACCTTAATTTCTGCTTATCCTTGGGGTTATCAACCGCGACGGTTTCTTCTGCTAGTCCTGTTTCTATATCCGGTATCCTCGGGCGTTCACGCCGCTTCTTGGTCTTGACACGACTGATCGACGATCGTCTTACCGACTTGTCTGTGATAGCATCACCTTGGATCGTCGACTCTTTCTCAGAGTCATCAGCCCATACGACGCCTTTGGAGCGCTCTTTGCTATCCGTTGTGCTCGCAGTGGGCTTGGAACGAGATTCCTCTTCGTCGCTGGATTCGCCAGAATCGCTACTGGAGTCACTGATGCCCACTCTCTGACGTAGACGCTGTGTGAGAGTTTGCTTGGCAACCTTCTTTACAGAGGCAGCCTTCTCAACGCTGAACCGAGAGACTATGGCCATGTGTGAACGACCTTCTTGGAATTTGTCCAAGATACCCAGAAGTGGCTCGTTGTTTGGAACAAAGGGAACCTTGTTGAGAGGAAGCATACGGACGGGGACTGCATCTGGACGAATATCAGAAATGTGGATATATAGAGAGAAAAACACTACCTCCGGGATCAAGCATGACGCACTAGCACTGGGGTTAGGTAAGGAGTGGGGTGGGGAAGTGGTGACGTACTTGTTTAACGAGAAGGATGCCGATAATCTTTTTAACCCTTTCTATACGGCCAGAAGGGTCGACGGGGATTACGACCTCTTCGTACACAGGAATGCGACTGTGACCGGTCAAGCAGACCTTCTTTAGGGTGTCATAATCGAGCTTGGAATCGATGGAGAGCATGAATACGTCGTCGATAGGCGTCATGGCCTAATTATAGATGATCAGAATGCCGTCAAGATTGGAGAGAAGACGGTCACGTTACCTGTTTGACGACCTTTTCTTGCAAATCGAGGGTGGCACCGATGATGTTGACAGTGTCGGTCTTCAAGTCACCGCCATGGGCAGATATGGAGGAGTGCATAGCGATCAATTCCTTGAGTTCTGAAAGGAATGAGGTGGAGTCACAGGTGGATTAGTGGGAAACTAACCAGCTCTTCGATAGATGATGCCATGATGGGAACCGAGAACGAATTCGAGGAGCTTTGCGACAGGCCATGCGACTATCCCCTATGATGTGAATATGGATAGTTGGTGAGCGGGTTACATGTGAGCCGAAGAGGGAACGAACCAAGATGTATATCAAGACGCGGGTGAAGCCGGCCATCTTTGCGCCCAGATAAAGACCATGGCGGGTACAAAGGGACTGGGGTATGATTTCGGAGAAGCTGTGGGCGTGGGCATTAGAAGACTCGGGCCGCGGAAACGTGTGTGCACGATACGCACATGACGATAAGGACCGTGCTGACGACGACGCTCTGCACGCCTCCACCGAGGACGGGGTCCGAGATGACGGGCAGAGTCTCGTTGACGATCATGTTTGCGAGCAAGAGGGTGACCAGAAGGAGGTGGCCATTCTTGCGGATGGGTTTGATCTTTGCGGCATAGCGTTTCTGCTGACTGTGGAAAGAGGGGTGAGATAAAGCGGGTAGCGTCTAAAGATACACTGACGGTGTACCGCAGATGCTGAGAACGTTGAGCTGAGTTTCGTCAAGACTCATGTAGCCCAACGTCAGACCGGCAAATACGCCTGACAAGAGTACGAGGACGGGGATGAGACATGCAAAGATAATGAACTCGGGACTGCGCGGGTTTGAGGAGGCACGTTTCGCCAAGGTGTGCAAGATGGTTGTATCATCTTTGTAGAATATGGACAAGAAGAGAGAGAGAGGTCGGAATTGTACCATTCGCGAGGGGAAGTCAGTGAATCAAAGCAGCTCAGCAAGTTCTCTCCTTTTTATGCGGTGCGTGCGATTCCGTTACATACTTACGACGCGCATGTTTCTCCGTCATTTCACCAGACGATCGGTCTACCTCGCTACCTCCGTCGGCACTCTCTGGCTCGTCGACAAAGAATAAAATGCTTCTGCCGTCGCACGAAACTTTCGTACCCTCTGGACAGTGAGTATTCTATCATTCACCGGTCTCTTTACTCACCCGAGCAGTGTGCCATGATATCACTAGACTACAAGCTTAACTTTCAGCCAGACAAGGCCGACCAAATCCCACAATTACATGCTCGCGTGGCAGACAGGATGTATCATTTATTCACCTCCAACGGTGGTCTGTACATCAAAATCGGTGTGCACTCCCCCCCCCTAAAACCTGCCAGCACGGCAATTCACCCTTCCTTTTTCGTTCTAGGCCAGGCTATCGGCGCCAATTCCCCGTTTCTGCCGCGCCCTATACAGGACAAATTCGCCCGTCTCTTCGACGATGCTCCCCAGATACCCTACTCTGACGTCCTCTCCGTTTTCCATTCAGAATTCGGTCGTCCACCAGCAGGCGATGACGGCATGTTTGACCAATTCGAACAGGATGCCGTCGCGAGTGCCAGCGTGGCACAAGTACACCGCGCAAAGCTCAAGAAAGGCGACTGGGTGGCTGTCAAGATCCAGAAGCCAGACGTGACCAAACAAATCGAATGGGATCTCGGCGCATTCCGCGTCGTGATGTGGATATTCGAAAACTGCTTATTCGATCTCCCCGTTTATTTCGCCGTTGGTACGCGTTATATCCCCCGACTTTCTTTTTGGCTTTTTCACAACGCATGGCAGATTTCATCAACAGCCATCTGAGACAGGAGCTGGATTTCGTACAGGAAGCACACAATGCGCGTGTCACCGCTCAGTTTATCGCCGCGGAGCCACGTCTCGCTGGCAAGGTGTATATACCCAAGGTGTACCCGGAATACTCGTCCAAAAAGGTCCTCACTGCCGAGTGGATCGACGGCGTACGCTTGAGCGACCGTGCTGCAATTCTGAGCCTCATGGGCGAGGACCCTCAGTCTACAAGCTCGTCGAAAGGCGTTCACTTAAAGGGTGGCCTCAAGTCAATCATGCAGACCATGATCGAACTCTTCAGCGCACAAATGTTCAGTTGGGGCTGGGTTCACTGCGACCCACACCCTGGCAACATCATAATCCGCCCTGATCCCTCCAACCCTCGGTATCCCCAGTTGGTCTTGCTCGATCACGGACTGTATGTCCACGTGCAAGAGTCGTTTAGAAGAGAATACGCCACGCTCTGGAGAGGCCTGCTCGCTGCGGACTGGAATGCGATCGAGCGTGTAACGACGTCATGGGGCATTGGCACGCCAGACTTGTTTGCAAGCGCGACATTGATGCGCCCGTTGAGGTATGGCAAGAAGAACGGTGGCGGGTCTGTAGAGCAGTTGAATCAGTACGAGCAGAGCATGCAGATGAAGGCCAAGTTGAAGAGTTTCTTGACGGATACAGACAAGATGCCCAAGGAACTCATCTTCCTCGGAAGGAACATGAGGTGAGTGAAGCCTTTTCGACGTGGCAAGTGCGATCGATAGCTGACTGGCGTGTGTATCAGGATCGTTCAAGGTTGGTGCTCGTGGGTCTTGGTCTCCTACTCGTCTGACGATTTGGCCATAGGAAACAATCAAGCGCTTGGCTCGCCCGTGAACCGTATCAAGATTACCGGATTCTGGGCCTCAGCGTCCTTGATAACCTCGGCGAATCTCACGCTGGCGCAACGTGCCAACGAGTACTGGCACTATCTGGTGTTTCGGACAGTCATGCTCTCGGTCGACGTGGCGTTCTGGTCGAGCAAGGTGCGTCAGTGGGTTCGGCGGCTGTTTGGCCGGCCGAGCATCGGTTTCGAGGACGAGCTGGAGCGGTCGATGAGAGGATTTGCGAAGAGCACGTTGGGAATAGATGTTGGACCGGATGTCTTTGAAGGGTAGTCATTAGAGTACTACTGTGGCAATGCGTCTGCAATTGCCAAGGAACTGCTCTACCTCGTTCGAGACCCACCAGTCACTAGCCGTCTGTCAGAATTTTTCTCATCCAAGCGATTTCGAGCTAATCCACTCCATTCGCCTCGTAGAGCTATCTGTAAACCAAGGACATCGCTCCGAGAAAACAGCGTCGCATCCACCAAGCTCGTCATTTACTGGCACTTCCTCGCTCTCGCCGCTGACGTTAAGGTACTTGCTGCCCAGCAGCAGGCTGACCGCGCAGTCGCCCTAGATGTCGACGATCTCGAGGGAGCTGCTGGGGATCCTCGTTACACTCCGGCTCAAGTTCCTGTGGCAGAGTTACCGCACCTCTCTCGAGACATCACTGCGAGGCCATTTACCAGGCGAGTACCCCCTGTCCTTCCGTCCCACCGTTCGAATCAGTGACCCTTCCCCCAGCGAGTGGCCTTGCACCTCTGCCTCAAGCACCAGCGCAAGGTTGAGTTCCGTCGCGTGTTCGAGACGTCAACGTCACCAAGTATGCCACACCGGGCCCACGCTATCAACCAATCGGATCCAGACATCCTTCAGCACCACCCGCTTTTCCCAACTCAACATCTCCGTCGAGGATGAGCTCGCCAATCGGACATTCCTCGCCAGCGGCAACTCCCTCTACCTTTTCGCCTCCATCGACAGTGGATGAAATGCCCTGTCTCGAGGACACTGGGGTTCTCTCCAGCGCACTCGTTTTCCTTGTCAAGCAGCATGCTGTAAATTCTCGTCTCTCCATTCACATTCCTCTGCCCCCAGCCCCGATCAAGATACTCTACGGCATTCTCAGGGTTTTATTTGACCCTTTCACCGTCTGCACATCCAGCGCATCCTCTCCTCACTCTGTGCCTCCGACTCCTCATATGCTGGCTATCGCCCCCTCCTCTCCCGCGCACTCCTCTCCCACACACTCCTCTCCCGCCTCCTCTCTCAGCTTCCCTTGGTCTACAGTACCCTCAAAGTGAGCACCCTCGAGCTCGACCTCGTCAAGGCCCTCGGCGACTTTGGCCCCGAACAGTCAAAGCCTACCTCGTGAGGTGCGCACGTCGCAGCGAACTCCGTATCCGCGTTGATCATACCACGGAGACCATATCTCTCATCGACGAGCCCTTTGCCCACTCTGACAGGCCCGCCTGAGCATCTCCTTGCCTCACGACAACACTACGATCCAGCTGTCCTCGGTCGAGCTCTTGCGTACCCCGACAACGGCGCTCCACAATACCGTGCGCGCGATCGACCCAGAGTGGTGCTCACCCTCGATGATGAACAAGCCGAGCGCCAGTTCGCCCAGTTCGCCGCAGCAAACGCCGCAGAGAGCTTCTCTCTGCTCTCTGAGCTAAGCCTACACAAAAGAAAATGAGGGGGCGTCACACCGCGCGGAGCTCTCGCGCGCCAAGAAGCTGATCGAGGAGCAAAAAGAATCTTGAAGAGCAAAAAGAACAGGAATGTGCCAAAAAGGAGAATCACCACGCGAGACGGGAGGAAATCGAGTCGATCAGGCTGATAGAGACCAAGAAGCTCGCTCAGGACTTGATGAAGCGCGGAGAGCTCAAGGTGTCGATCGCGGTGCGTCCTGGTCCTTTGTCGTTCCCTCTATCATTGATGATATATTGTCTAGGATATGGAGGACTTGTGCAAGGACAGATCGAAGTCGGGCAGCTGGAAAAGGAGAAAAACGTCATGAACGTGCTTTGCGGATCGACCACATCGAGCGGGCGTACCGCAAAGAAGAGCGCCCGCTGCTCGTGCAAGATTATACCGGCCGCGAGACCTTTGACACACTGCAAAAAGCGAGTGGAGAACAGCCTAGGCGCGAGAAGCGGTTGAGCCGATTGTAGGGCGATTATAGAGCGCGCCGGGGACGCTGTTGGCTGCGCGCAATAAATGATATGAGAGACAACGAGCGGCCCGGGTGGTGGAGAAGAAGATGGAGGAGGAGGAGGAGGAGAGGAGGAGGGGTGCGCATGCGGAGAAGATGAAGCAGGATGGAGGAAGCGGGAGGAAGACTAGGAGGCCGAGAGGAGGGCGAAGCGGGAGAGAATCGAGGCGGGTGAGTGTTTCTTGGTTGATGTCGGTGTTTGTAGTGGGACTGACCCGGATTACAGTACAACGTGCAGCGGAAGAGGCCGAGGCGGCGAAAAAACGGCAAGAGGAGGAGCGGTTGGCGGAGCAGCGTCGACAACGCCAGATCGAGAAAGCTGCTGCACTTGAAGAAGTGCGCAAGATAGATAACACAGCGGGAGCAAGAGGCGGAGGAACGTTCAAAGATGTGTGCGCACTCTGCCAAGATGGGTCCTGTGGTTCCGCGTGCTGAGGGGGGTGGCGGACGTGCACTGCCGGTGATGCTGCAGCCCCCACAACTGCTTCGACTACGAGCACGACGACGGGCGGCCTCGGATCTCCACGTTCGCAGAGTCTGGTGCCGTCGCCTATCAGTGCGACTGCGACGTGCGGGGTCAACCGAATTGGAGGCGGCGCATGGCGTCAACATATGGCCAAGAAGGAGCATGGAGTGGACGCCCGGGGCACCCGTTTCCGTTGGGTTTCCTGCCACTGTCCGGAAGCAGGAGGGATGCAGACGTGTTCGTGATCGTTCCGGAGAAATGTGTGTGGAGACTGTGCCCAAAACATATTGTATCCATCAAGGTTACTGCCTCCTATGATAGACCTTTAAGAAAGTTCTTGCCTCCTTTGATCGGTTAGAGTTGGACTACAATGTGAATTATAGAATATGACAATGTTACCCCTTAGTATGCATTGCAAGCACTTTCATTGTTGGCTTCTAGTACCAATTCTCAGAAACGATAATAAATCTTTGCTGCAGTCTCTGCTCAAAATTGGAATGTGGACTTCCTCGAGTTTTGAAATGAAACCAACAATGTTTTTGCCCCACATTTCCTCCCAAGATATTTTTTTCATTCATGAAGCAACATGCATGGATGCAACATGACTGTGTACATTGCTATAGACTCTTGGCAGTTTCAACTATTTTTCTTTGCTGTTTGCATCTACTTTTCTTCTTCAAACAACTTGATGTTCTGAGTCACTGACTCCTTCCATGGCATATTATAAAGGAGTTCATTTAATTGCTGAGAATACAGGGTCATTGAATGAAAAAATGAAAGATATGCTTAACACACTCATCCGATTCTGAAGAATGACATTCAAAATCATCTCTATCTTCTCTTCTTTGGATGCTTTGCCATACTTATCAACAATCTCCTTCATAACTAATTTCATCTTCTTGGGTATGTCTGATGCCTTGTACTTTTGAGCAGCAGACAGAACTGGTTGAGAATCTTTTTGCTGGAAAAGATAGAATGAATGCTCCAGGATGAGCAGTATATCTGCAAAGCCATGAGATAAGATAATTGTTTTTGTGTTATTTGTTGCAAAAGAAAATTAGAAAATAATAGATATATATACCAATAGTGGTGAGAAGGATTTGCTTCCATGTACCCATATTCATCTATGATTCTCAATTAAATTGTAATAAAAAATGAAATTGATAAGGAATTCACCATACTTGTAGGCTTCAGAATGGAAGATTTATTGGTTTGCAAATGTTCAAACTGAATAATATAATATTATGATCAAAATGAAATATAATTAATCTACATACTGTTTGATTGTGCAGAATCTGACAATAACAAATTGAATTCAAATCAAACCAGGACATCATGAAACAGATTTACCATCTGTAAAGTTAAATGAAAATTGAATTTGTATCATCAACAATTTGTACAACCAATACTTACAGTCTGAAATTGGTGTAAAAGAATGTTAATGCTAATATATTATCACTGGTAATGAAGAACTTACATCCTGCCATTTATGACATGATATTTTCAATACAATACAACATGAGCATGGAGCCAAAAATATTATGCAACAACTTACAGCCTAGAAATTAATAAGTGAAAAGTCAACAAAAAGAGTCAAATTAAAATCAATAATGTACTGCATACCATCTGTAATGAACCCAAAATGTTTATCATTAGTATAACAATGCTTCACTATATTTCATGATATAGATATACCTGCTATAGTTCCCATAATAAATGGTTCATATGTTATTATCACTGTTCTAGGAAAATATAACTTACAGTCTGTAATAAATAAAATAAAACAAGCTCAATAATTTGAATATGCAATTGATAAGAATAGAAAGCTGACAAGCTGAAATCAGAATAAATGTGAGATGAAAATATATGTCAATGAATATGAAACAACACACATTCTGTGAATGAAATAATTATCAGGTGAGAAGGTATCAAATTATCTATAACATACTGTCTGTTAAGTAGAAACAGAACAAATAATAATACTATGATTACTTTTATTGAAATGATTAAAGATGGAAAACTTACAAACTATCAATAAGAGAGCAGATCAAGGTATGAATGAATATCACTCAGTATCACCTTTGACAGCATATTGGACAATGGACAACTGACATTCTGTCATTTCCAGAGCAGAACAAATAGACATGGCATCATCAGCATCACCACTCTCTGGCACATGCCACAAGTCACAGCTCACATCCTGTCATTTCCAGAGCAGAACAAATGGACATGACATCATCAGCATCATACAATGCACATTTCACAACATTGTGCACAACTCACTCCCTGTCATTTCCAGAGCAGAATAAATGGACATGGCATCAACATCATCACTCTCTGGCACATGCCACAATGCACAACTTACTCTCTGGCGTATCCAGAGCAAAATAAATGAACATGGCATCATCAGCATCACCACTCTCTGGCACATGCCACAATGCACAGCTCACATCCTGTCATTTCCAGAGCAAAATAAATGAACATGGCATCATCAGCATCACAAATTTCTGGGCCATTCTATAATGCACAACTCACATCCTGACATTTCAAGAGCAGAATAAATGGACATGGCATTAACATCACCATTCTCTAGACTCTGGCATATTCCACAATGCACGACTCACCCACTGTCATTTCCAGAGCAGAATAAATGGACATGACATCAGCATCAGCATCACTGCTCTTTACCATATTCCACCATGCACAACTCACTCCCTGTAATTTTCCAGAGCAGAATCAACGAACATGGCATTATCAGCATTACCACTTTCTGGTAAATTCCACAATGTGCAACTCACATACTGTCATTTACAGAACAGAGTAAATGAACATGGCATCATCGGCATCACCACTCTCTGGCATATTCCACATTGTACAACTCACTCTCTGTCATTCCACAGCAGAATAAATGGACACAGCATAATCAGCATCATGACTCTCTGGCACATTCCACAATGTATAACTCACCAACTATCATTTCCAGAGCAGAATAAATGAATATAGCATTATCAGCATCACCACCTTGTGGCACATTCCACAATGCACAACTCACATACTGACATTTCCAGAGCAGAATAAATGGAAATAGCATTATCAGTATCACCACTCTCTGGCATATTCCACAATGCACAACTCACTCTCTGTCATTTCCAGAGCAGAATAAATGGACATGGAATCATCAGCATCACTACTCTCTGGCTGTTCCACAATGCATAACTTACCCACTGTCAATTCCAGAGCAGAATAAATGGACATGTCATCATCAGCATCACCACTCTCTGGCATATTCCACAGTGCATAACTCACTTCCTGTCATTTTGAGAGGAGAATAAAGAGACACAGCATCATCAGCATCACCATTCTACAGTACATTCTACAATGCACAACCCACTTCCTGTCATTTCAAAAGCAGAATAAATGGACATGGCATCATCAGTGTCATACAATTCACATTTCACAATGCAAAACTCACTCGCTGTCATTTCCAAAATCAAATGACAAGATAGCAGTTAAAGTAAAATTTTATACATTTACAGGAATGATAACTCACTCTCTATAGTTCCATCAGTGCGATAAAAACCATTATCAGGTATTAATATTTCATGTAAATTAGCTCCTATGAAAGCCTCATCTTACCCAAAAGTGTGGAAACCATCTTGCCAGATTTTTGGGATCTATAATATCCAAGCTGTGCATGGGAAGTGCAGATTGGTGCAGCTTGTCAATGTCAGGTATGACACTTTTCAAAATCATACCATTAGTCCTGGGTGAATATTTAATCTTTGGTGCTTACTTTTGAACTGCATATCTAATACACAATGCCATATTTGTTTCTTGGGCAGTAACAAATAGCATTTGCAAAGCCTCATTCAGAGCTCCTGCTGTGTTTTCCAGCAACATGTTACATCCTTCATTTGAGCTGTGCATCCCTTGCATGCATGCAATTTCCCTGAGCTGAATGATTTTATTGGAAAAGAGAATAATACCTCCCATCCGAACACTATATTTTGGTGCATACTTCAGTTCAGAGAGACGACCCCATACATTAGCAGTGTTGAAAATTCCATCCATCAGCTCATGTGCCTTTGCTACTTTCTCCTGTATTGGCAACTTTCGAGCATTACCAGATAGTGTGCCCATGGCTACAGGCAGCAATGCATCAAACTTGGTGAACAACACAATAACAGGCACTGGCCAAGCTGTGAGCTCGAAAAAATCCTGTCAAAAATGAGCCCACCATTTTTTGTATCACACTCATTGAAAAACATTTCCTCGGAGCGTTGGATCGCCCGATTCAGTTTATCCATTGGGATACAGTACCTATACAGAGTATCAACGACCACTTCCCGCAACTGATCAAGCTGGTACCAGATGGCATGAATGCGCTTCTTGAGCAATGTCGTGTTTGCACGATCAGCAATGAACTTCTTCAGCTGTTGGAATTCATGTACGGAACCAGCCTCGAAGCCCCGCGAATCATGGAAGGCGAAGTTGTCATTGCTCCGGAAAATCAACTCGTTCTCGATGTTGTGTTCCCCGCGCTAGCGTGCATTGGTAAAGATGTGCGTCGAGTCCGAATCCAGTATGTCGTGATACTCACCCCCGTGGATCCCTCGACCTGGGTCAGATCAATCTGGTCGTACGGTTCAACTTCGGTAGGCCAGTCATCCTATTAAAAAAAACACGCACCTTGTTACCTTTCCCATCATAGACCTCCGGGTTTTCGGTAGTGTTACAGATCGCGCGGAGAATGGTCGTCTTGCCAGCGTTCGCCCGCCCAATGATAAGGATCCTGAAGCGGCCAAATTTCTCTCGGATGTTTTCAAAACCGCCAGTCTGATTTGTCTCTGAGTTCGAGTTCGAGTTCGAGTCCATATCTGAATTATAATCCTGATCTAATTGTCGAATAAACTGTGGAACGTGAGGGTGAGGGAGGAAGAAACAAGTGCCACACGTCGCCGATCGGAGTCGATCCCCATCTACTTCCGACATCCGCTTCCGGGTGACAAATATTCGTCCGAAACATGTGCTTTTTTCCTTACTTCAACCTCAACCGTCTAGAATCGTTGACAAGTCCCGGTGAGCATCCATCTCCTCTCTCGTTCTTGTCCATTCCATCACCTTTCATGATGATTTTCATTGCTGTGCACCAGACCGAGTGCTTCCCGCTCCTTGAGGAACAATTCACCCTGGCTCTCTATCATACGCTCGAGGGTCCTGACTATCTTTCCTTTCTTTTTCACGTCCATCATGTCTCGGCCGATTGACTGATCTCTTGCTCCGTACGTACAGGCTATGCATGGATATGCATTCGAGTCTCGTCCCGTTATCGATACACCGACATGTGTACAAATGTTTGAATCTCAATTTCAGTCCGTTCGTCACTGGCAAGCTCGTCGCGCCGTCTTGATCTTCACGTGCGCTGACGTGGTCTGCGTGAGTTGGGACTTGGTCGTAAACCTAACGAGCGCCATGTAAAATAACGGATCGCGGATCTAGCAGGACGGTCAGTCACGCAGGGCTGAATTTGCTGAGACTGACTCCACAGCCACTGTTCTTGACGCCCGCCCAGGCCAGTGCAGGATTCATCCAGAAAATTGCACGTCGATCGCACGTGAGATCTTGAAAAGTGAGACCTCGACCTACGGCACATATTATCATGAAGACGTCACCTGTTCAAAATCACCGTCCCCGGCTGCAACCCGTCGACTACGATGCGCAAGTCGTACATACCTGTAAGAGGCTATCAGTCCATACGGGGAATCGTTCATGAGACGAATGGCCTCGGCGTCTGAAGAAACCCAACAATCCCCGTGCGCGGAATCATAGAACGGCTGCCTCGACTGACCTTTGCGAATCATCGAGCAGGCCGATACATAGATTCATGAGTATTCGTCACTATTATAATGATGTCCAATACACGATCGACTCTATTGCAACTTGGCAAACATATCCCTCGACTCTCGCAACTCCGAAGGCTCCACCTGCAACGTCTTTCGCTACACCAAAAAATCAGCCGTTGGATTTGTTCAGCACTTTGTGAATCTTACCTTCTTGTTCCCAAACTGAACGGCCTCAGGCACCGTCGTCTGTAATCCGCCTGCGACATCACATTCTACAGCTTCTCGAGGTTCAGACGCGCCAAGTCGATCTTCTTGTCGTACTTGGCCACCTCGGCGGTTAGGTCTACCAGACCCTGAAAAACTTGAGTGAGCATTCGACCCTCGGTGAGCAAAAAGATACCATGTACCTGCACCTGGAGATACGCTCGACGACGACCGCCGAGCCGCATCCCGCAGGAATCTGAGAAGATGGAGATGACGACGGCCCGCAGACGACCTCCACTTTCGCGCATCCCTTTCTCTCAGAGCGCTGGTCGTAGGCGCTTGCGACTCAAACAACGCCTTCTCCTCGGGGGTCTGGATTTGGAAATACACTACACGACAAACATTGTGAGCTACTTGAAGAACGCGACGCAGAACGGAACTTGGCCCAACAATCACGCTGCGAGCATCGACGCACGTCGTATGTTTGAATGCAAGTTGTACGACGCCGCTAGCGAACGTCCCGTCCGTACGGTCGCGAAAACGAGATTTAACTTTTCTTCCCCGTCTGCAAACTGGAATTTTGCGTCCTGTCAACGAATCCGGTGGTGATATCGGTGCCACGTTCAGCAGGTAAAACGAAACGCCTCACAAAAGTGGGATATCGGGATATCATGACGGAAGCCAGGTCCGTCGATCGCCTAGGTAGGCAGGCGTTGTCACAGCTCCTCGGCGACGGACGGCATGAATGGATGGAGGAGCCAATGACCGTAATCGAGGCAGGTGTGCAGCGTCTGCTGTGCCAACGTGCGCACCTTGGGATCAGCAGAAGGGTCCGTCATCGGTTTCATTGCCTCCTGCAGTAATAATAAACGACGAGTGCGCATCGCAGAGAGGATATCCGACGATGCATACGTCACGCAGTTCATACAGCCAAAAGTTGGGACGTTAGTCAAGAATGCAAATGCAAATGTTCACGCGGAAGCGCACCTCCAAGTTCGACAGTGTGGTATTCAGCCTCACACACCAGTTGACCAAACGATTAACACGGTACAAGACGCCCCCTTCGTGCAGCCGACCAAAGTTTTCGATGACGGCTTTCGACAGTGTCTGTAAGCAAAGAGGGACAACAATTACATCGCCTGCTTACCGGGTTCATCATGAACGCGACGCGATCCCAATCAGAACTGGCTCCAAGGCATCGAAGCTGATTCGTAATGCGTGACTGGTAGCTGCAAGTTGTTTATTTATCTCCCTTTCAGAAAAAAGGAAAAGACGCACTCGTTTTTCCAATCCATGACTTCTTCCGGGAATGCGGCCCTGCCGAAATCTTGACACGTCTTGCCCTCCTACTTGAACAGTCGACGTTCCACGACCGACTGTGTTGATATACCCTCATGATCTACCCTCATGATCGAGCCTCGGAACGAATAGCGTTGTTTTTTCCAACATGCGATTCCTGCAGCGTCCGTGAGCAACACACCCGGGCCGAGGAAAAGGGAAGCAGGAACCTACCAGCGTGTTAACCCGTCCTGGATGGCGACCGTGAGCGCGTGACCGACGTGCAGACTTCCGGTAACGTTGGGCGGGGGGGAGCGGGACGACAAAGGTGTCTTCGGACTGGGCAAGCTATCCGGGGTGATCTGGGGTTTGAAGAAACCGATTCTCACCAGTCGTACCATGCAGCCTCGACGGCCTGTGGGTTGTACCCCGCTGGGACATGTCTAGGGTGCGTGAGCGCGCGAGCGAAGAGGTGGCAGAGCGACAGACCTGTCTGGTTTCCCTGGGCGTCGTGTGCACGAAGGCGGGCTCCAACGCCTTTTTTCTCGCCCAGGGTGGACGCGGCGGTCTGCTTGAGCTTCGCGATGAGTTTGGCTTCTTTTTCGAGCCGCTTTGCCTCCTTCTTGGCTGTATAACAAACGTCAGTTGAGGAATGGCACACGACGATACGACTCGCCGTCGTTTTTTTCGGACTACTGATGGGCCATTCTTGGAGTTAATATTATTGATCGCGGTGCGTGTGGCTGTGTATGTAATACATACTCGATCACACTTCCGCTTCTGTCTCACGGGCCCACATCCATCTGCGGTAGATTATTTCAGGCCAGGTTCTCGTCAGTGCACTCGCAGTCCCAGTCCTGTAAGTCCTCGTCTCTCTATTAACACTCCTCAGCTTTCGAGAGACGTCCTCCGCCTCTCCCCAGCCCCGATCATGATACTCTACGGATTCGTTCGATCCCCTCACCCATCCTCTCCTCACTCTGTGTCAGCGAGTCTCCATATGCTGGCTACCTTCCCCTCCTCTCCCGTGTCCTCCTCTCCCGCTTCCTTGACCTCGTCAAGCCCCTCGACGACTTTGGCCCCGAACAAGTCGAAGCCTACGTCATGAGCTGCGCACTTCGCAGCGAACTCCGCATCAGTGTAGACCACAGTGCCACAGAGACCATATCTCCTTTATCTACGAGCCCTTTTCCCGCTCTGGCAAGTCCGCCGTCTCCGGTCCGAGCAGCCCCTCGCTCTACGACAAAACTACTGTCCAGCTGTCCTCAGCCGAGCTCCTGCGTACCCTTTCAACGGCGCTCCACATGTGCGCGTGATCGACCGAGAGCCAGTGCTGTCCCCCGATAAAGAAGCTGCGCGCCAGTCCGCCCAGTTCGCCGAACGGCTCGCCCTCTCTCTGCGCAAAGGCGCTCGTCGCACGGTGCAGGGAACTCCTCTCGGAGCTGAGCGTACGCAAAGAAAAAGAGGAGGTGTCCTGCTGCGCGCCAAAAAGCTGATCGGATCGGGGAGCAGAAAGAACAGGAAGCAGCCACGAAGAAGGAGATCGAGTCGACTTGATGAAGCGCGGCGGGCTCAAGGTGTCGATTTTGGTGCGTCCTGGTACTTTGTCGTTCCATCTATCATTTATACCTTGTCGAGGACATGGAAGACTCGAGCAAGGACATTCCTTTCTGTGTCCACCACGAGAAAATCCACAGTCTTTACAGCGAGTGGAGAGTTTTTTGCATTCCTTGGCACGATGTCCGTCACCTCCACAGTTGTAACATCCCAGAGATGTCTTTCGAACATCGGTAATAGTCACAGTTGTGTTGATATCCATGGCATTGGGATCTTGACATTGGAAGGAAGAGTGAGTTTTGAAGGCTTCGATGGCATTGGCGTATTTTTGAATAACGGCAATGAAGTCGTGAATTTTGGTTGGCCTTTCTCCTTGTAGGAACATATGTTTGATAATGTCTTGTCGACTGTTTCTTTCGAGAAGAGCTATCCCCATTATAGGATCACATTTCGCCTGATCGTAGAGAGCTATCCATGTCGTTAGGAAGACTTGGGTTTGCTCCTTTGATCCTTGCTTCTTGTCCATGAGTTTACAAAGGGCTATATCTCTCTCGTTGCTGATTCGAAAACGGCCATCGAGTAATGCTTCTAGTTGGGCAGGGGAGGGCCACTCGTGATCTTCCCATCCTCGTCGCTTTTTCAATTCATTTCTGGCCCAAGCACCAGCACCGTTTTTGTCCTTTTCTCCTACATCACCTATGTGAGAGAGAGCCGCCAAGCATCCTTGTTTGTTGGTGGTGAATGTTTCTGCATGGACCTCGATCCAGGCCATCATTTTTGTCCACCATTTGTCATAACGACTGTAGGTTCCGTCAAAATTCCCAGGATCAGTGATTATTTTGGCGTGCTTCTTCGAGCTCTCAGAGGACTTTTGTGAAGGTCGAAGGGCTGCGATGACGGCGAGAGTTTCGGGGGACAAGGACGACGTCTGGGGAGGGACTTCTTCTCTTTCTTGGTCTAGACGGTCGTGGGCCTTTTAGGTGCTGTCTTGTGCTTCTCGAAGCTGTTCCTGCAGCTTCTCGATTGTTTCATACAGCAAGTCTAGTCGAGTGTCTGAGACGACGCTCGTCAATGGCTGGGGCGGTTGATCTTCAGGGATCGATCTCGAGCCCCTGCTTCTCATTGGGTTGAACGTGGGCTGCTCCATGCCCATATCCATCGAATATCCTCCTGATCCCATCTTGTAACTCGATTTGGAATTCTACGTGACTGGCGTAGATGTAGTATGGATCGTAATTTTCAGCGAGGAATTTGCTGTCGAGGGATCTCAAGAATTGGTTTTCGAGTTCAAAGGGCCAATCACCGACTATGTCAAGTTCAAAGCCTCCAATGTAGTCGTCGTTAGGGTCTTCTTCTTGTATTGGAAGACGAGGGACAGGAACAACCTTTCACACAGCGAAGGACACATTTTCGAAGGTTACAGGAATGATGGGCAATTTCTAGGTGGTCCAGTTGAGGATCGTTTGTTCCTGTAGGTAGGCTACAAATTGCTGGTCGTGTGCTTCATGTAACGTGGTGAGTTCTTCTGGGGTAGGAAGAGTGACTGGTTCAGGGGCAGTTGTTGGAACGGTAGTATTCTTATCTTCCATAACTACCGTTTCTACAGTGCTCTCTAGCACTTCCTAGTTCTTTCTAGAACTTTCTATTATGCTTACTCATTCTAGTCATCGTTATGACATCATAGATAAGAGCTCTTTATGCTATAGGCTTGAGTCTCTTATGCTATTGGTCGGGCTATCTTTTACCCGACTTACTCATCATATTTCTAATATGATG
>JBBPPX010000268.1:0-36568 GCA_038092235.1 Leccinum boreale | reverse complement strand
CATACACGAACACTTTAGCTTGCTCAGGTAATATCTGCGTGCGTTTTTGAGACACCGAAGGTCGCTGTAATCATTGTCTGCAGATGCTCTCCAAGCTCTCAAAATTGGCCGAAGAATACAACGTTAGCAATCCGATATATCTTGCGTTCTACATTGACTGCCCCTTGAACAGATCGCAGTGCTCATTACGAATCAAGTTCAATGTACTATCCTGAATTCTTCCATTCTCTCTTGGCATCTAACAATCTCATAGCCGATCCCGGAGCAACCATGACCTTTGTGGCTGGTGGTGCCTTGAAGCCCGTCGGGGGACACGTTCTCTCACATTCTTCGGCAACTCGTATGTTTCTACGGAAGGGTGCGTCATCAAAATTACTGAGAAGCAAAAAGTAGCCAATGTACCTCGACATAGGTCGCGCAGAAGAGCGCGTAGCTAAACTGGTTGACAGTCCTGATCGCCCGGAAAGCGAAGCCTCATATAAGCTGGATGAAGGTGGCTGGACCGACGTCTAACTTGAAATATTCATCATTCGTAAGCGGCCGCATTTTACTTGTCAATGCCGACTGCCGCCTTTCTTGATGCCCATGCTGAATCGTTTTCACTGGTACATAATTCGTACGCTACGCTGTAAACCGGGCGAGCGACTACATAGTACAATATAAACGATAGATATGGCCTACCCCTCCTTCGGGCTCACGCAACTCCTCGTTCTACATTCACCTTGCACTACAACACAAGATGTGCGCTCGGTTCGAGACTGATGTGGACGCACATGAGACCGAAGAGGAGATCACACTGCTTTGAAGATGACCAGATGAGGAGCTAGCAGACAAGAACGACGAGCTCACCCCCAGGGCCCAGGCCTCAGGGACGGCTGGAGGCTGCCTTCCAAATGGAGCTGAAAATGATCAGGGACAGCACGGAGTCTTTATTGGATTCTCGATCGCGCGCCTACATCTAGTAAGAACTAAAAAATGACAATGCGGATCAAACGCAGCTTGCAATCAGTGGTTTGCTGGGCCGGGCCGGGAAAATCCTTGGTAATATTATCATCGCATCCGTCGAAGGCTCGAAGCAACTTTGGAGATTGACCAGTATTGTGTGAATCACACGCCGTGAATCGTATACTAGGTGCAGTTAGTTGATCAGGCAAGCATACAGGTTGCCGACGCCACCGTCTACCAGCTCCGAACAGTTATTGTCCCAACACACACTCGAGCAAGCTTTGAGAAACGAGCGTGACGCGACGGGTAGACGACAATGACGGTGAAGCTCTCTCAAGAGCCTTCCTCTCCCTTGCCCACACAGAAGTCAGAATCAACATCGTGTCGGACTACTGACATAATTGAGCATGTACGAGGAGAAGCGTGGCCTCAATGACATTCAATTGACATGGTGCGCATATCGTTATACCTAGTGGTTTGCCCGGTCGGACCGGGAAAACACCACGAGTGAAGTTGAAGTTGTAATTGACCAGCGCATCTCCTAGATGATATTATCATCATGTCGGAATCGAAGGAAATTTACCAGGATGGCGCGAGGCGCCATCATTTCTATTACAATGGCACGAGGCTCATAAAGGTGCATCTTCTTCAGATGCTGACTTGAAAAACGTGGAACCCGAGCGTAAGGCACCCACTCCGGTTCATCAATTGCCTGAGACCATGGGAGCATCGTCTATCCGCCCACCCAAAATCCCACTCTTACCGGTTGGGTCGCGGTCGACCGTTTCCACGGACTCGGACTCAAGCAACTCACGAATGTAGCATGTGGCACACAGCAAGGGAAGTAGCGCACGTTCGTTTGTATTCTCACCATGCCCTGCATATATAGAGACTAGTATCCGGACAACGGATAGCTTGCAAAACAGTCTCTCTACGTTGACATGCTAGCTGTTGTGATCGCGTTGTTATTCGTCGGCGCCGTTCACGCGTACTGTCCCTTGCCATCCCTTTACCCTGACATCGAACCATGCGTTGACTTGCCACTACAATACTCTTGCGAAAATACCACTGCGTTCACCAATACATGCTGCAACGTTAGCCCAGGTGGGCTTATGTTGCAAACCCAGTTTTGGGACACTTATACTGGGTTGGAGGAGTTCGGTCAACTGCTGCCTCAGGGAAGCTGGGGTATCCACGGATTATGGCCGGATAACTGTGACGGGTGAGCAAATGACAGATCATATGGTATCCTTGAGTCTACTGACTCCGCAAAGCACCTATAACCAATACTGTGATCCATTGAGGGATTACAACGGTTCTAGCGTTCGGACTTTCATCGAGGACTTTGAACGATTCGATCTATTGAAGTACAGTGAGCAGAATACGCAAGGGTGTGGTATAAGCGAGTGATTACTCACGTCTCCAACAGTGGAAACCTTCTGGATCAACCAGGGCGCGCCAAATGACGAGTTCTGGGCACATGAGGTCCGTGGCTAGTGTCCGAGTGAAGACTGTTCAAATTTCCAACTAACAAGACGACAGTTCTCGAAGCATACAACTTGCACCTCGACATTTGATGTTGCTTGCTACGAACCTGATTATCAGGAACACCAGGAAGTGGTCAATTACTATGAGACAGTAGTGAGGGTGTTCCAGAAGTACCCAACTTACGACATGCTTGCTGCGTGCGTACCTCCGAGTCCTTGCGAGGGTTCTATATTACTGAAGATTTTTTAAGAGCCGGGATCCTTCCCTCAAATACGACAACGTATAGTCTGGCACAGATTACTAATACGTTGGTTTCTCAAACTGGTGCAATTCCCTATCTTGGATGCATCAACAATGGAACTGTCCTTGACGAGGTTTGGTACTTCAACCATGTCTTGGGCACGGTGAGGTCTGTGCTGGCAGTGCTTGAAACGACTTGACCTTTGAATCACAGGAACAATACGGGACTTTAAAACCGATCAACTCGACTACTCCGTCGAGCTGCAACGACAATGGCATCTGGTACTATCTACGTACGAATGGGTCGGAGCGCATAGTTACCTACTAACTGTGGACGATGAAGTATCTGCACTGTCCGGACATTCGATTATCACGACTTGAAGACGTCGTAAGCCATTAGTATACTCACTGATTGGTTCCGGTCGTAGATCAGTGGTATGTACCCTCGTACTTCCCTCTTACTTGCTGGGTATCCAGTGGTGGGTGCATATATGCGATAGACGAATGTACAGTACCTACATCTTTGCCCAATGCTTGTCTTCATCGAAATGATCTTGCTCTTCCTGTCGCGTGAAAACGGGGTCGGAAGTAGGAGGAGTTTGTGACCCTGCATCCCATTGAAGAAGGGTTGAATCATCGCGAACTTGTGGGGATACCCAGTCACCGTGGCATGGTGAATCGGAGCGATCGCCTGCAGAATCATCGGTAGCAAATTCAGGGATGTTGGCACCACTGGCATCGAAGCTCGTAATTGAAGGATTCAAGTCGATCTCTGGTAAGGCAGCACTGATCTGATCGTGTCTCGATAGTTGTGTGGACCTTGAAGCTTTCTTTGAATCCTTGAGCTCGTGCCTTCGCCGTGTTCGCGTCGTGACGAAGGTATGACCTATGACAGTCAGACTACACTTCGAGCAGCTGCACAACACGAGTTGCTCGTCCTACTAATTGCGTCAGTGGTACGGAAAGGCTTGAACTTGAGGAAAACCATGCCTTTAATACCATCGGAATGTGTGAATAGAGTCGAGGTGTTTGTGTTGCTACGCGTCTAGCTGATCGGAATGGACGCGACAAGTATAGGGTTAACAATTCTAGATCTGAGAACTAACGGCCCTAGGCCCTACGGTCGATAGGCTATAATGTGTGTGTAATGGTCGAGTAATCTAGGGATCTGGGCGAAATTCTTGCTGATGACAAACCTGGGTGAAATGCGCGTCGAACCTCACACGGATGATGAGATCTGTCGCAAATCCGTCCAACACACAATCCTCGTTTTTTTGCAGTGCTTATTTCGTTAATGAACGCGAAAGGTCATGTGACCGACGCGACGCGGTACCAAACATGTAAAAACAATTTTATTGGTCCGTCTATGCGGAACGTCATGGTATTTCAAGTACTAGTGTGGGTCCTCTCCTTCATTCCTTCTGTCATCTGTGACTTCGGACATGACTATTCGACTTGACCTCAACGCGTCCGCAGCAGAATCAAGCACTCGGAGAGCTCTCCTAGATGTTTCGCTTTCAGTGGCCAAGTGCAAGAAAATCGTGGTGGTCACTGGAGCCGGCATCTCGTGCTCGTCGGGGATACCTGTCAGTCATCGTCTGGTATCCAAGCTCGGAAAAAATATACTGACACCTCATCAGGATTTTCGCTCGTCGGACGGACTGTACGCGCTCGTAAAGCAACAACACCCCGGCGTTGTGTTGAAGGGTCGGGACCTCTTCGACGCGTCGTTGTTTCGTGACCAGACCTCAACTGCTGTATTCTATACTTTCATCTCTCAGCTCAAGCACCGCATCGACTCTTCCACTCCCACTCCCACCCATCGTTTCATTAAAACCCTCGACACCAAACAGAGGTTGCTGCGCTCCTATACGCAAAACATCGATGGGTTCGAGGAAACAGTTGGACTTCGTGGTAGCTCATGCCAAGCAGCTTCGTCTAGCAAAGGCAAGTCAAGACTGAAGGCCGCTGAAGTACGCAATGTCCAGCTACACGGTGACATCCACCGTGTCCGGTGTACTTTGTGTTCCGAAGAACTGCCTTGTACAGAGGGTTACCTGAGCGTGTTCAACCGAGGAGAGGCTCCGGATTGTCCAGAATGCACGTTACGTTGTAAGTATAATCACCCATGGTATTGATTGAACCGTGCTAATTACTGTGTTTTCCTAGCGGAAGCACGTTTGGCTAGGTCAGCCCGTCCTCTTAAGGTCGGCACCCTTCGCCCGGCAATCGTGTTATATGATGAAGTCCATCCACTCGGGGAAGACATTGGAATGATCCAGACCCAAGACATTACCCGAAAACCTGATATGCTGATCATCATGGGCACTTCCTTGAAGGTCCATGGGCTCAAGAAGCTCGTCAAGGATTTCGCGAAAGCTGTTCACGCTTCGAAGCCACCTATCACGGGTACTTCGAGATCA
The DNA here is from genome assembly GCA_038092235.1 of Leccinum boreale. NCBI lineage: Eukaryota > Fungi > Basidiomycota > Agaricomycetes > Boletales > Boletaceae > Leccinum > Leccinum boreale. The sequence continues at coordinate 31,472 of JBBPPX010000268.1, read as the reverse complement.
ACCAAGAGCTGGCAGGGCAAGGTCGTCTTTGTGAACAAGACTCCGCTGGGGAGCGAGTGGGAGGATGTGATTGATTATCATGTTTCTGGCGAAACGGATGAATGGGTGGAAAACGTTCTCGAGGACTGGAAAAAGATGCGACCATCAGATTGGGAGGTTCAACAAACACTGGATGTTGACGGTGTGTTCAAAGTTGGGAAGGAGTCGGCGTCCGTGACCACGCAGAAAAAATGTAAGTCTTCGGTCCTCCTAGTCGGATGCCTTATTGAACGTGTCACAGCTGCCGTACGTAGACGGAAATCATTTGGGGAGAATTCTCGCGAAGAAGACAAGAAGGCGATTGCGGCTACCGCTCCATTTAAACCACCATCAACTGCACCGTCGTCGCCTGTCAAGCGACGGCAATCGAACTGTCATTACTCCGATGTTGAGTCAAGTCCACGGAAAAGAAGAGGCACCTCTAAGGCTGCTGGAGGGCTGGAGATGGCAGAAAGACGCCTCCTGTTTCTGGATACGACGAACTCTACCTCACAGCCTGACAGTAAGAAGGTGCCCGAACCGCAATCCTCCAGGATGTCTGGCCGTCAATCAAGGACCCGAACGTTGTCAAAAGAGATTTCCATCAAGAAACCTCGGACGAGGAGCGTCACGTGCACGCGACCCAGGGCGAAGGTTTAGGTCGAGCTCAAGAGGATGAAATAAATGCATTCTAGAAAGTAAAATAGCATTGTATTTTAAGTACAACAGTTAATCTGTGACACGCTGCATTCGAGGTGACTGGCCTGTTATCCAGAGGCTGGAACGCACCGATACTGGGTAAAGTAGCTGCAAAACAAGACGAGGTTTCTTCCTCGACGACGGAGCCACCCAACTTAGTCACTAATCAACTCGGATACACTCCAGTCCTCAAAAGAGCCATCCGGAAGATACCGCCGAATGATCAAGGGTATTTTTCGCTGTGAGAGTTCCTTGATGGCAATCTGCAATGCGTCTGTCTCACCATCCAAAGGAACAAGAACGGGGGCATTCATACTTTCCGAAGCACAGTCGGTGAGGGAGTATTACTGGCATATGTTGGTCGAAAAACATACCTGATTTGCAGTGCCCGAGTCCCTAGTATTCGCGCTCGCTCGTATTTGGTCAGGTAGGGGGTGGTCACCCTAACTTTATTTGGTTGCCTCTCGCCTTGCAGACCTGATGCTGCTGGCTGCTGAGGTGGGTGCTCGTCTCCGTTGGCCATTTCTTGGTCATGTTCGGCACCATTGACACCATTGGGATGAGATACCTCGCCATTGGTGTCTTCCCCTTGCTCCTCACCCTGCTCGCCGCGTTCCGGTAGTTCATTCGCTAAGAGGTCATAACTCTCATCCTGTCCACATTATGAGCGCTCAGATTATTGTGGAGTAGCGTGTACGCACGAAAGCGCCATCGGCAAAACTAGTTAAAAGTCAGCAACACCACTTGAGTGGGTCGAAGAAATGTACGAACCTCGGGCCATCGTAATCATAATCGTCACCTCCACCTCCACCGCCGCCATAACCGTCGTCAGACATTTTGGGTGTACACGCTCACAGCGGTGGGTCTTCAGCAAATACGCAGTGCTGGGGCTTTGGAAGAGCAGTAGACACCAGCTATTACGTAAGCTAAGCCTTCCTTCTTTGATGCCTTGCAAACTGTCGGCCTGCTTCATCGAATCTGATAGTAAATTTGTGCGTGGGCGTCATCTTGACCGCCTTGCAGCGCGGAAGGATACTTGTCAACGAGTTCTTTCATTTACTTCGGGTGGCCTTGGCCTGACTATTATCGGGTTGGCAGTGAAATGGATCTTGAACTAACGTCGAAAGGGTCGATCGTTCATTTATTCGTTCCTTGTCACGTCGGGACTTCACATGCACAGCTCTTGGTACCTCTGCTGTGTGATTTGCGTCCCACGATTAACGGTGGTACGCGTCCCGTGCCATTCGCTCTCTTCTCACTCAAAAACTTCTGTTTGCAGGTTTTCACCCCCCGAGTCCCGAGGCGTCGGTCTATCGCTCACACAGCCACCACCGTGACACGGCTTCTTCGCTGATCAAAGAGCATTCAATATTCCACCCCCAAACGAGTATGTTAAGAAGTACGGCTGTCTTATTGGCTTACCCTTCGAGAACAATGATCTGATTGTCTGGCTACACCCGTTTCCCGACGTTGCGATGATCATTCGAGTAAAGTCGCAGCCGTAAGTAGCTAAACGGTTACCTTTTCTAGGTCTTTGGATACCTCCCAGTGGTTAATCTGGATGTTTGCCTATGCTGGGAGCGTTCGTCTCCAATCTTTCCCCGTTGTTTTCGCCCGGATCGTGCGGCGCAAGAGAGAAGGGCACAAAAATGTATAGAGTGATGTTGGCCATGCGCACGGCTACGCATTGCACCTTTCGCGGAAGTTGATCCCATGTGAATGCGACATATTGCTCCAACTGTCCGTTCTTGGAATGCCAACCTGACCAATCAAAAGTTGCACTTGCCCCCTCACTCACTCACAACGTCGTCATACATTTCTACGTACACCTTCTTCTTTCCCTCCATAATGCCTCAACAAAGATTGGGTCGGTCTTGGGGCACCCGCTTTGATTCCCTCACGTCCTCCGACTCTCTTTCCTCCAACCCCGAAAGCGTCGTCGTGAGCTCCCGCCACATGTCTTCTTCGCCGCGCAGCGTTTCTGCCGACGACGGCAATAGCGTTCAGGATGACAGGATCATTCAAGACGCGAGCATCTTCATCGGGAGGTACGTGATCACCTTTTATTATATCTTTCGCTGACGATAACTCTGTCAGCTTGCCTACAAACATCGAGCACCCCGAATTGGCTAGCATGTTGTCACAACATCTGTCCGAGCATCCTCAAGTCAGAGGCATCAAAGTCATCCGTGATTCGAAGGGCGGCACCTGTGCATTCATCCAGTGTCAGGTTTGCCGTTCTTTACGGCGTGGCTTTATCTGTGTCTTCTAACCCGCCGTCTACATAGGACCCCGAGGCAGCCTCTATGCTCATGAATAATCTCCATTCCACTCCGCCGCAGCCGTTTTTGGGTCGATATCTTCGATACGAGCCCGCCCGCGCGTTCAGGACTCTACTCATCTCATATCGGTGGGTAATTCGCTCATCCAGCATGCCTCGCATATATGCACGCACAATAACGCATATATCTTTGTTATCGCTCCAAGTCGTTCTGACTTGGAATATAGAAGCCCCAGACAGTATGTTCGACAAAGAGATGCTTCGAGGAAAGCGAATTTCGTGACCACTGAAGACTCTCGGTTCGTCGACGTCGAGTTGCCGAATGCTATGAAAATAATCAAGACACCCGGAACCAAGTCAGTGTATTTTCTCGCCACTTACAAATCTCTAATAGAGGCATCGTAGGCAGCTTAGTATCCTGTACGACTCGGAAGCCTTGAATGCCACACCTACCGGTGGGGCCGACTCTGATTTATCACTCGTGCCTCTCCTTTACGACGCCGAGGTAATGTTGAACCCTTCAAGGGGGTCATCTTACTCATTTTTGAACGCAGTCTCTGTTTCGGATCGCATCCTTGTTTGGCGTAATTGATTACTTTGGGCCATACTCGTCTGAAAATGAGTGTGGTCAGATGTCCGCCAATTTCCCACCTCCTCACGATGGTCCACGCTCGCCTGTTATGGATCCTGGCTGCTGGAAGGTAAAATGGGTAAACAGAGACGACTGTGTGAGCGCCCTTGTGGTACGTTCAAGTTGACTAACGTTCGTCACATACATGGATTCTAATATCATCCACTCTCACGATCGAAGACACTTCGGAGAATTCCCCATCTCACTGTTACATGGGCTCATCAGTCGAATACACCCCATGGACCTTATAATTTTCCACGCGCGTTTCCTGGTATTCAGCCCTCCCACTCCTGGCGCGGTCATGTTGCGCGCCCTTCCGCGCGCTCAGCTTCATGTTTTCTGCCGGCAAGCCACACCTTTCCTGCCCTCCGTACCACCGAGGATCCCTCGCCCGCTGAACATCTATCGGATGATAAAGTTGCCTACCCGAGCTCCACATGCAATGTTTGGCAACAGGAAACGTCCAGTGTATCAGACGGCAGAAGCACGCATTATTCCCGGCCATCTCGACCGAGAGCACTTTCTTTGACGCACGATCGACCTCAGCAAAGAGTGTCACTTCCCTCGCGTGAATCTACAGGACAGCTCTCCTTCACAAACTGGGAATCGAATAATCGTTATCGGTGGGCAGATCACGTCGAGCCGACTGAATTCAAAGGCCCGAGGTTAGCGGTTTCTGCCAGCTTTGAGCATTGATAACACCCTTTTTGTAGCATGACTGGCCCTAATTTCACCTCTTCACCATACCTTGGCCATCATATTGCGTCTTCGGATAGCGGTTGTTACGCTTCACAAGAGGGTGATAGTCAAGAAATCGATGCAAGCATTCCCCACACGCCGGACTTTGGGACTTCTCCTGTCACACCGAGAACCCCTGGATCGCTCATGCTTCGCACACCTACTACTGCCAGCTATATGGGGGACTTCCAAAGCATGTCCTTCAGGGACTACGACAGCCAAGGTTCACTTCAGCAGGTCTCGCAAGAGAGGCGGGATGATCATGCCGTCGATCCTACGACTATCTTTGTTGGAGGTCTAGAAATGTATGGACCAAACGCCTGGGATGAAGGCAAAGTCAAGGTATTGTTCTCGAAATACGGAGGGATTGAAGCGGTCAAGTTCATTCGACCCAGTACGATATTTTACCCTACTCCGGATCTCATTAATATTTTTCCTCAGATAACAAACGATCTGCGTTTGCATTTGTCAGGTTCAATGATACAGAGGCTCCCATAAGAGCCATAAAGGGCGAAGTGAGCGTGCTTGTCGCTTGATTGCTCGCATTCTGAATTCGACCCTAGCACAATCGAATGCTTGACGGTCGTTTGATCCGTGTGCAACTTCGGGATTGGAATCCGACCTATCGCTCCTGGAGGTCGGTACCAAATAAAGAGTTCGGTTCGCAACAACTCGGTGCCACTGATAACTATAGTGTCGATCCAAAGTTGCCCAGACCCGGCATTCTTAGCATCGCCGCCCACATGGCAAATCTGCAACTCACGGACTCGCCGACTCAACTGGCTCCGCAATCTGCTGGTGAAACCAGCGACCTGAATGAAGTACGGGACGAGACTAGACCTTTTCAACCCTCTTCTGCCGACGACTCTGAGCATGATCCAACCAAGGAAGCTTGCAAGACGGAAAAATCGATGGACATGAGACAGGGCGATCCCTCTATACCAGATACTACGATGGCTGTGTCTTCCCAGATATCTGTGGTAGCACCAACCTTGCCGGGGCAGTATTCAGCACCTACGCTGCAATTCTACCAGGGATGGATCCCAAACTACGCTCCACAGTTTCCGTATCAGATACCTTTTGCAGGCCAGCCTTACCCTGGCTATCCCCTTCTTCCACCTATAGTTCCGCCGCCCCCGCAGAGTGGTGGGTCGGATGGGAGTGGAAACTCCTCGAACCCGAACCCCACTGTCCCCATTGGTCCAGCTAGCGGTCCATATCCGGTATGTGGGTCGCAGGAGTTCCTTTCCCGTGCTGACCGTACAGTAGGTGTTCTTGCCTTATCCTCCTTCGCTGGGCCACTGCCCTGATTCGGGCCAAGTCCCTACCGGCCATCTGGGACTTGCCAGCAACCCCACCATACTCCACACACAAGCGCCCCTGATCCCGACCGGGTTCATCCATGGCGATCAAGGAATGCTTGTTCCTGTCTATCCTCCCGATGCCCTGAACCAGTATATGGCTGGAAATCAGGATCAAGGTCAAGCTCCTACCAATTCCGGGTCCGCCGAGAGGCAGCCCCCAGTGACTTGGCGCCCGTATCCACCACCTCCTATTCGCCCGGCCGTCATCTTTCACCCCTACATCAATCCACCACTGACGGCCCCGCCGCCTCATCACCCAGGAGCTCATCAGTGGGCTCCAGGTCACCCATGGCATGGAGTTGCAGCTCAGTTGGGAAATCCCCATGCAGGACCCGGTCGCCGGATCGCGTCATCGCCGGCTGGAGGACCCGCTCCAATTCCGATGGGCTCTGGTTTTGAACGTAACTTGGTGCCTCCTCGTCGGCAGTATCGCCGAGACAACCATTCCCAGCATCACAAAAACAACTTTACCCGTGGTCCAGTTGGACGGTTTGGCAAACCTCCTTTCGATGCACCGCGGTCACCGTCGGATATCCAGTCGACATCGGTTCCTCAAATTGCCGCACCGGATATATCTGTCGATGCTAACTGGCAGCGTTGGAACACGGATCAGGGTAAAAATGTGTAATTTCTGGACTCTTATTCTTGTTCTTATTCTTATTCTTCGTTTTGTCCTTTTGTTAACATGTCTTTCCGAGGCTTGAAAACGTACAATCGTGTACCTGGTACACAGTCTGGATGAATTTGTGCCTTGACTTTCGCATTTCCCCTATCTTGACCTTTTGTACCGCCTCTTGCACGCTTTGTTCCATAACCATCCCTCGTCGCTCTCGAACGTTTGCCACACCCCTGAAGTGCGGTAGCGCCGCGAGCAGAACGGAATACAATACGTCAGAGTGTACGCGATAACCTTTTCCTTGTGTTCAAACTGTTCATAAATATTCGAGGTGCCAACCTTTCCGTGTACGTGAGCGAGCTTGGAACGCCGTCAATAAATGTTCTCCGTTGTGGGGCGCCTGGCAGTTGGACGGGCGGTGATCCCCTTGTACGTTGACTGATCAAGTGAGAATCGATCGCTGTCAGGCTAGGGCAGGGGTGCGACCTGGCGAAAAGTCATTGAAGAAGTCCTGCCTCCTTGGGAACGTTGATGAGAGGGGACCCATCCGTTTATATCATTTATCTATTTATTTTAGAAAGGGGGCTCGGCTTTATGTAGTGCCCTCGGCGACTCCCTCCTAGGGGACGGACGAGCGGGGGAACAGATCGAAGTCGTCCTGGACTCCTTTTAGTTAATAGTGACGTTTCCAGCGCTCGAAACAGCGCCAGTTCCAACGAGTTGCCCGTAATTTGAACTTATAGCCAGCCAGCTGGAACGACTCCGCATTCCTCTCAACACCCCAAATTTGAAACGGTGCGATCACGACGTGCGACGTGTAACGAAAAGAAAAGAAAGTTGTTGTTTGTTATTCATTCTTGCGCGTCTGTCCCACTGGTATATGACATGTCATCGTAAAAAAGGATGGAAAAAAAAGAAAGGAGGGAATCAAAGATAAGTATCATCATCATCAAGTGTCCAAATGGAATCCAAGCAAAGAAAAAAACGAACGAACGAAAGAGAGAGAGAGAGAGAGAGAGAGAGAGAGAGCCTGATGAAATACATGTACGTCGAATCAAAAGTGAACGCAAAAGTGGAAATATAAGTGATATCGTGGAGTTGCGGGGGGTATGCGAAAATGGCTTTGAGATACGTTGAGATGCGATATAGTCAATGAACGTGAGGATGGGCATATCTGCATTGTCTTTCTATCAGCGTCCGTCTTGAGGAGATGACGGAGACGAGGCGACGTACGTGGATCATGAAATACACGGGCTGCAAATGCATGCATGAAACGATTATGTCGCGAAACAGCGGCGTCTAAATAGGTAATTAGGTAGCGGTGTAAAACGTAGACCCGCGTTGTACACTGTGACGGGACGCGTCAGTCATACATCCAGATGTTCAGTCGAGAAACGCCTTGCCTTGACAAACGGAGAAAGGACACGATGCGCTTGCTATGTCCGCTTGCTTCCTGTGATCCAGGATAAATGTACGCTGCCAACTCCAGCAATCTGGACTTTGGCGCGCACACGACAAACCTGCAAACACATTGAGATCTTGCGTGCATAGGCACAAAACCATACGTACGGTGTCTGCAACCTCTGCTTTCTGAAAGCTGACGTGGAGATCGCCATTGGGCATCCTCGTGATCTGATCGACTTCACCAAAGGACTTGACAGATCGAGAGGATATTAGGCCGGACCGATCATGGATACACGATACCACGTACTTGACACCACTTTTGAATAGCATCCAAACGTTTCGTGTCGTTCAATGCGATGCCACTGACCACCAGCTTCCTCTTTTTGAAGTGTCTCGTCGGGCTCCCCAAGGCAGGCAAAGAAAGTCGACTCGTGCCGGGTCTCCCAGCAAATAGGACGCGCGGCTGCGAATCATCAGGCTCCTCGATGAAGATCTGGTTCAGACCTCCCAACTGACTTTGCCGAGACTTGGACATGAATGGGGAGCGAATGGTTCCACCCTTGAGAGACAAGGGGGGAACCATTTGTCTCTCTGGGAGATGTGGCGCAGAAGCAGGGTAGAGTGACCGCAATGGCGGAGATGGTGCGGAACCACTGTCAGTTTTGAAAAAGGGTTGTGACACCATGCCTCCGGCGTGTGAACGAAGACGCACAGACCCGAAAAGGGACGGAGGCTTCGAAGGCGGTGTAGATGGCACAGGAGATTCACCGTCGTCGTGTACGGACAAGGTTGTGGGAGTAGTGATTGAGGAACAGGTGTTAGAGGAGGACATGCTCGGCCGCGATCGTGAGTGGTCGGTGAGGGAGTCACCGGGACTCAGATGTGCATCTGTGTCAGGGATGGATACAGATGAGAAGTGACCCAGAACGCTCGGTCGCCACCGCCACGAAGAAGCGCGAGGAGTGGCAGACGTATGGGAGCCATCGCCTAGCAGGGATGTTTGGAGACTCGTGCTTCGTGAATGGGAAGATAATGCACTTGAGCCAGGCGCGAGGTCACCACGAGACGAGCGGTGAAACATTGACAACCTGGAAGAAGTACGAGATGCGGCCGTGGTCCTCGGCGAGGGTGATACAGAACGTCTTGAAAGATGAAAGTGTCGTAATGATGATTGAGGGTTGTTGTTCATTCGGATGGTTGATCGCGGACTAGCTATATCTATGGGCGTCGTGCCATGCGATGGCTTTTGTTGATAGATTAGAAGATGTCAAGAAGAAGCTGAAGATTACGAACCTGTTCATGCGGAACGTCTTCTGGGGGACATTCTTGGGCGATATCTTCATCCACAATAACGTAATCGTGCATGCTGTCAGCGTCGTCCATGCTACGACGAAGAGCTGCCATGCTCATGTGGGGATAGGCAAGGTATGGATTGCTCTGAGTGCCAATTGGATCTACGTCGGAAAGGTCAAAGACGTCAGGATAGTTGGGGGTATGGAGCTCTGAGAGCCACCGAGATAGACGACTTGAGCGGCGTTGTAGCATGTGGGCAGATAGTCCTGTGGAGGGAGGAGTGGGGATGGCGAGAACTGGGACGCGGTTGTACGCGTCTGCTCTGCGAATGGTCATGAAAGAGGACGGAGAACCGCCTCTGAGAGCGGGGGTATCGTCTAAAAGAAATCGGATGTGAGTACGAGAGGGTGTGTGGGAAGGGAAGGGGAATTTTACATACGGGAAGGAGGAAGGAAGAAGTTGAGAGTGGAGCCATGACGATTATTATAAAGGGTCGGTTGAGTTGAGACCGATATATTACTAGACGAAGTGAGGTCGGCGGCCTTAACGGACATCTGAGTTGAAGAAAAAATGCCAGAAAGTCAAGAAAGACGTCGTAAAAACTCATGCATGGAACAGAACGAGGTTAGGACGACATTCAGTCGAACATCGTCAAGAAAAACGTGGCCTACCGCTTTACGGAAACTTTCCCAGAACTCCGGCAAAATTACCGTGTCCCTGTTGGCCACACCGCGCCATCGCTATATATCATCATTCATGATTAGCATGGCGGTGAAGAGTCAGTGCTGCCCGCTTGCAATATCCGGACTTTTTTTGTCACCCTCGCTCGCGTCGGACCACATTTATTGCACTCGTCACGGACAAGCCGCATTTGCGGATCTCTCCCGGTCGAAACCCGTCGCCTCGACACGGCGTTCTCTGTCTATACGCTCCCTATATGGCAGATCCCTCCTCGACGTGCGCCACGCTCGCCACCACCCGGTCCGAGATGCTCCCGAACAACTTGGCACAGGACGTCTGCTGATATCTCTTCAGAATCTCCGACGCCTCGAGGTGTGGCGGCACCTCGTTCGGCCCTGTACCGCTGCTCGCCTCTGCTCCATCCAGCAACGTCACCAGCTCTGTATCGACCGGCAGAGCACCCAGAAACGTCAACCCCTCTCGCTTCGCCATCTCCTCTCCGCCCTTGGTAGAAAAGATGTTGCTAATCTCGCCGCAACACGGACACACATATCCACTCATGTTCTCGATCAGCCCCAATACAGGGAGCTTCACAGCACGAGTGAACGAAAGACACTTGATCGCGTCCAGCAGCGCGACAGCCTGCGGCGTAGTGACGATGATGGCGGACAGCTTCGAATGAACGGGCGCGAGGTGTTCTAGTAGTGATAGATGTTCGTCCGAGGTGCCTGAGCACAATGCTAATCAGGCTGTCCCACTACCCAGCAAAGCAAAAAGTCACGCACCTGGTGGGGTGTCGATGACAAGAAAGTCGAGTTGCCCCCATCTAACGTCGCTCAGAAACTGACGGATCATCGCGTTCTTCTTCGGGCCTCTCCATACAACGGAGTCGCTCTTCTTTTTCAACAAGAACCCAACGCTCATACATGCCAACCTCGGCTCAGAGCCTTCCTGAGCATCGGCGTACACAGGGACCCATCCTTCGCTGCTTTGATGGACGCCAAGCCCATCCAGTCCAAGCATGCGAGGTATCGAAGGTCCCGTCAGGTCCACGTCGAGGATCCCAACGCGCGGTCGGGACGACCGGGCATGGAGACTGAACGCAAGCTGGGTAGAGACAGACGACTTTCCGACACCACCCTTGCCTGAACAGACGATGATGATGTGTTTGACCGAGCTGAGTCGCCGTGAGATGGGCGTTTCCTGCGACATCGCCGTTCAAGACCAAGTCACATCACAAGATTAGATCACAAAACATCATCATTCCAAAGAAACAGCGACGTGGGGATTTCGTAACGGAATACCAGCATGCCATCACCCACACGACTACGTACACCCGAACACACCTGTCCTCTCCGTCCATCCCAACTTGGCGCCCTCTTCCATCTAGCGAGCCTCCATGGGATCAAGCTCCCAATAGAGGGCAGACGAAAGGACAACAAACTGCGCGAGATACTAGCAAGGCATGAAAATATTGATCAAGGGAGGGAGGGAAAAGAGCGCATTCAGTGATAAAGGGGAGATGGAACATGTACCAATCATGTCGGGAGTGCGGAAATGAACATGAAAAATCCGATAGGAAAAGAAAAGAAAAGAAAAAAGACCAATCTGCATCAATCGATAATGGGCGCTCGTGGTGGTGATATGGCTGCGTATATGAGGGGAATTAGGCGGCCGACCAAATCCTGTAGAAGTTGGAACGGCGTGAAAGGAAAAAAGCGTCCGTACAATACATATGGTGAGGCAACAACTTCGTTGATGGTGGCGCGTGTGCTGTTTGTCCTGCGAAGTAAAGCGGCCAAGGAACCAGGGCGAATGTGTTTTGACTCCAGTTGCGAGCGTGTGCGCACATGTCACGAGGGGCCATTGCTCGACATGGCGCGCAGAAACCATTTTCCTCCCGCTCCTTTCTTCGTCCCACCGGAGAATTCCGCGACCGACCATCTTTGAAATGATATCCAACAGCGACCGAGCATCCTCTGCAACTTCCCTCCGCCCCCATTCCCGGTCGCACTCGGGGCGTGCCCCGCTCGAATGAAAAAAAACTAGGGAATGTCACGCGTTTACCAGATATCGCCCTCCCTGCCACGAGTTGTTCCACGCTGCTGCCCTACCGCACCAGGGGCATTTGCCTGTTGCTGACGGGTGTGTGAACGAAGCCTGCATCGGCAATCTCAGCCTCACACAGCAAATAATACAGGGAACGTTGGTGGCACCTACATCCTGTCACTTGCGCGGTGTTCTTCCTCCTCTTGAACAACCTTGCGCCTACCGGCAGTGGCCTTCTGGCTAGCACCAGTACTGCCATCTTCAGGGGCACCTCGCTGGACGCTCCAATCAAAGACATAGTCGTATTGGAAGCCTTCTCGGACGAAGAGATCACGGAAGAGCTTGCGGAGGTACGAGTAATCCGGCTTGTCGTCGAAGCGGAGCGCACGTGTGTAGTTCAAGAAGATTCCGAATTCGTTAGGAAATCCGCGGCACAAAAGATCAGTGGGGGTGGTCATCTTCTTCTCCATGATGCGGTCGTACTTTTGCTTCTTGGTGGCAGCCTTGAGACCCTGCCACGGGAGAGCGCCGCGAAGGAAGTACATAAGTACGTAGGCGAGGGATTCCAAGTCATCACGACGAGCCTGTTCGACACCCAAGTGAGTGTTGATGGACGTGTACCGAGCAGTTCCGGTAAGATTCTTGTTCTCCCTGTAGGGGATATGAAGATGGGTCTTGGGGTCACGGAACTTCTTGGCCAAGCCAAAATCGATCACGTTGACTTGGTTGCCTCGTTTGCCGATGCCCATCAAGAAGTTGTCTGGTTTGATGTCACGGTGGATGAAATTGCGGGAGTGAATGTATTCGATACGAGATATCTACGATGTTGAGTGAGTGAAAGGATGGTACGTAAAGAGGATGAGGGGTTACCAATTGGTCAGCAAGGAGTAAAACGGTCTTCAAACTGAACTTGCGGTTGCAAAAGTTAAAGAGGTCCTCAAGGGAAGGACCAAGCAGATCCAAGACCATTGCATTGTAATCGCATTCGGTGCCAAACCATCTCACAAAAGGCACACCGACACCGCCGGCGAGTGTCTTGTAGACCTTGGACTCGTACTCGAGCTGAGGGTGCTTGGCCTTGACCGACTCGAGCTTGATGGCGACCTCTTCGCCGGAGATGATGTTGATACCGAGATAGATGTCACCTGCGCAGGGGTCAAAAGGGATGGAGTGGGAGCAAGAGTGGCTGCGCACCGAAAGAACCGGAGCCGATCTTTTTGCCAAGTCGGTACTTGCCACCAACGCGGAGGTCGAGTCTGTGAGCGGGAGTTTCTGCCATGGATGGATGTGAAGTGTGTACTAGATGGAGGGAGGAGAAAAGTCAGAAGGGCGGAAAGATAAAGGACAGGGATGCAGAGGGGAGCGTGGCCAATGGGACGCAAATGGAAGTGGCTGACGTCCCACAGCGGGAACGGAGGCCGAAAGAGCAGTCGATCAAAGTTAGCCCCAAAGGACAGCAAGAGTCACCCAACGATCGTGATGGCCGCCGTCGACGTGAACCAAACCAGTTACAGAAAACGTGGTGCCCTCAAGGCGCTCGGCGTCGTCTCATTGCAGGGGAGAACAATACAGAAGATAGTAGAGAAGAGGGTACTCACGAAGGAGAGAAACTGAGGGGGAGAGGTTGAGGAGGAGGTGGTTGAGGAGGAAGAATGGAGCGAGAAGAAAAGAGAACCTTTGGGGGGAGGAACAAGAGTAGCGGAGCCGTGGGAAGAAAGGGCACTGCCGGAAGCAAGCGGAGATTGAATTGGTCGATATGTGCGTTTGTACTGTCACTGGAAGGGGAGCACAATTGCACTGGATTCCTTATAAAAATGCCTGAATATATGCGGTTGTGGAATATCATACATAACGTGTGAACAGTGTGTGATATCATCGACGACGACGAGATCGTCAAGGCAGCCACCGCGTTCTTGTCGTCGAGCGGACTTTATTTGCATTAACTTCGTTCTCTCCTTTCCCCCGTCATGGCGTATCCTCGCCAACACGATCATTACCAGCAAGCGCCCCCTCCCGGAATAATTCCAGACTATCCCCCAGCACCAGCACCCATCAGCCAATACCCCCAGTACGACCCAGAGTGGGAGACCAAGTCGACACAGTCTTTTCACAGTAACTACCATGGCTCCCAGGTCCATCTCAATCCAGAGTATACCTCCAGCCACCCAAACCTCCACTACCAGTCCCCTAACTACCCCGCATACCCGCCCAATTATCCCCCCGTGCAATCCCCTGCTATGGTCAGGGAGATGAACACCGGCTACTCCGTCGCGAGAGAGAAACTCATGAAACGCCGCTCCGTTCGCCATGTCGAGCTTCAGAATGGCAACCTCGTCCTCGACGTACACGTACCCAGGCATATCATTCCAAACGGAAAGTCTGACGTCGAGGAAATGACAAAGATGAGGTACACCGCCGCTACATGCGATCCGGACGACTTCATGCGTAAAAAGTACTCCCTCCGACCTTATCTGTATGGCCGCCATACCGAGCTCTTCATCGTCATGACCATGTACAACGAGGACGAAGTCCTCTTCGTCAAAACCATGAATGCGTATGTTTTCCTATCCTTCCAATTGTTCGCATATATCATCTCCCCGCAGAGTTATCAAGAACATCGCACACCTTTGCAGCAGAAACCGTTCCAAAACTTGGGGTCCCGAAGGCTGGAAGAAAGTAGTCGTCTGCGTTGTCTCCGACGGGCGCAAAAAAATCAACAAGCGCACCCTCCAAGTTCTTACTCTAGTACGTCGCTTACCCATCCTCGTCAGACGCCACTTCTCTGACAACTGTGCTAGATGGGTTGTTACCAGGAAGGCATTGCCAAGGATGCTGTAGCAGGAAAGGACGTGACGGCCCACATCTTCGAGTAGGTGTAACTGTCCATCCCACTTTATGATACACAAAACATGACCACTCTCAGGTATACCACAAACGTCGTCGTCACAGATAATGGCGAGGTTTCGTCTGGTGCCTGCCCAGTCCAGGTTATCTTTTGCCTCAAGGAACAGAACAAGAAGAAGTTGAATAGTCACCGGTGGTTCTTCAATGCCTTCGGTCCTTTGATCAAGCCCAACGGTGAGCCTCAATCATCCCAACTCCTCCGCCTCACCCTCTGAGATTATGCCCCCTAGTTTGCATACTCCTCGATGTCGGAACAAAGCCGACCGGCACTTCAATCTATGAGCTCTGGAAATGTGAGCCCTGCACACTCCCCCCCTTTTTTTGCTCACCGCCGTGCAGGCTTTGACTCTCACTCGGGTGTTGGGGGAGCATGCGGAGAGTAGGTCGTTCTACTGCTTACTGGCTCATAATGAACCGTGGTTTATTTCCAGAATTTGTGTTGATACTGGCAGAGGATGTTCGTTGCTCCTAACGAGTCCGCTGGCGGCCTCGCAGAACTTCGAGGTACAGGCACCCCATTTAACAGATTTGCCTGCTTCCTAACAGACACATTCAGTACAAAATGTCAAATATACTCGACAAGCCCCTCGAGGTATCGTGATAGTATGTTATATTTTCTCGGCCAGTTGTAACTCTCTTGCAGAGCATCTTCGGCTACATCAGCGTGTTGCCAGGGGCCTTCAGTGCATACAGATACAAGGCCCTTTTAAACGGGCCCGACGGAAAGGGCCCGCTCGCATCATACTTCAAGGGGGAGACGATGCACGGCGGAGCCAGTAACGCTGGACTATTCGGTCAGGATACTGTTCGTGCTTCCCACCGGATGATGTTGTTGATACCCATCAGAACGTAACATGTATCTTGCGGAAGATCGTATCTTGTGCTTCGAAATTGTGACGAAGAAGCGCGAGGGATGGGTGTGAGTTCGTTCCACCGAGAGCCCACTGGGGAACTAACGTTTTGCAGCTTGAAATATGTGAAGAGTGCCAAGGCATCCACTGATGTGCCCACGACAGTAAGTCAGAACCCTCTTGACTCGACATGTCTCCTGACTGCTCGTTAGGTTCCTGAATTTATCTCTCAACGTCGTAGATGGCTGAACGGATCTCTCTTCGCGTCCATTCATTCGACAATTTTCTTCTACAAGATTTGGACATCCGGACAGAACCCCATCCGCATGCTTGTTCTGCAGGTATTTGAACTTGAGGGATTTGATTCTACCGTGAAATTGACCACGTGTCACTTAGATTGAATTCATCTACAACGCTGTTCAGCTTATTTTCACTTGGACCTCTCTTGCCAACTTTTACCTCGCCTTTTTCTTCGTGAGTGCTTGAATCCAACGCATTCTGCCAGTAATTGAGCGGTGAATAGTTGGTTTCATCTGCGACAGCGCCTGGTCAGGGCAACGCCTTCAACTTTCTTAGCTCAGGAGTCAGTCAGATCATCTTTGAGGTCTTCTTGAAGGTCTGCTACCTAATACTCGCAATGCGAATTGTTGATTCTGACCATCCCCTCAGCTATACATCGCCCTCCTCTTTGTCACAACAGTATGTTCCCTCGGGAATCGACCTCAGGCGGGTTCATCATAATTTCTTAGTGACCTTTGGCTAATATACTCGAACAGGGATCAAAGTGGATTTATGCACTTGCCATGATTCTTTTTGGTATCTGTAATGTCATGACGTTGTGGTGTGCCGGCTATACGGTCTATCTTGCTCTCCCTCATTCCGTCGCTGGTTGGAAAAACGTTGGCAAGTAAGTACAGGTGAACTCCCCGCTTGATGCTCGTTGCTAAAGTCAACAGCCTGGTGGCTACCAATCAAGCGTTCCGCGAGATTGTGATTTCTCTAGCAGCAACCTATGGTCTCTACCTTATTTCCTCCCTTATGCATCTGGAACCGTGGCACATGCTCACCTCATTCTTACAATATATGTTCCTACTTCCTAGCTGTAAGTCTGTTCCGATCATTGTGCTGCCAAAATACTAATGTGATCATGAAAAGATGTGAACATCCTGAGTAAGTGATCGTGGATGTAGTTGCTATCAGTGTGACAACTCATGTATTGCCGATTAGTGATGTATGCCATGTGTAACTTACACGACGTTACCTGGTACGAATCTCCTTTTTCTCGATGTCGGGCGGGAGCTTATGTCACCTAGGGGCACGAAGGGCGACAATACTGCTCCCAAGGATCTGGGTGGCGCGAAGCAGATTAAAGGCGATGGTGGCAAAGTGATGATGGAAATCGAAATACCTACTGCCCGGGAAGACGTTGATCAATTGTGGGCCGCGTCTCGTGCTGCACTGAAAGTCAAACCACCGGAGGAGAAGGAACACCGTGATGCAGCGACTAAACAGTCCGACCGTGATCGCAGCAGTCGTACGAATGTCGTTCTTACATGGGTCGCCACCAACATGCAAGTATTATTTCTTCTTTGCGTCACGTTCTCTCTAATCGATGGGTCATTAGGATTATGATCGTTGTCTTCACCTCCAGCGCCTTCTTGACATGGGTGAATAAGCGCGTCGAAGGCTCAGGTTCGTCCAATTTCAACCCATATCTTAGCTTTCTGTTCTTTGCCCTGTGAGTTTCTGTGGTGACTTGCAAATGTACAGTGCTGACTCTTCCTTTCGTTTCTTCCGCAGGGCCGGTCTATCTGCCATTCGTTTCTTAGGATCTATGCTGTATTTGATATTCAGACTCTTCGGCTTCTGAGGTCGCCTTCTAGGCTCTACATTCCTTTGTCGAATTGACCTTCGTAGCAGTAAGTATTCTTTATGTAGTGGTGATAACCCTATTGCGGCATACCTGTACCTCCTACTCTGGTTTGGTTACCTTCGTTCACCCTTTTCTTCCTGTGTCGCCTACTATGTGTTGTGGTATTTCAGAATGGATGGCAAGATAACTTGATGTTGTCGAAACCTGATCTCAAACCTACGTTTCACGCTCTCTCCCTATCCCTTCCGGTCTACTCGGCCTGAATTCACGAACGGTAAAAGTTCTGCAGAACCAACTATACATATTCTTGACAGCCGTGTTGGCATTCCGCCGCTCCCAGAAGCTGTGTAGAGTAGAAGGCTGTTCCGTAGCGTCACGAGCAGGTTTCATAACGCCAGCGAATACATCTAGAACGTTTATGAACTGCCCCCCCCAAAAAAAAACAAAAAAAAAAAAGATCACCATCCTAATACGCTCCAGGATTTTGCTCCAGAGACAAAAATATAATGATAGATTCTTTGCTTACATTGACTGTACACTAAGGCCGCCATACTAGTCTAGTCAACAAAGTGGACCACTGGCACAGATTTCTCGGTGTGCTCCCAGTAGTAAGCATATCTGTAAATTACTGTCGCTTTCTCTTTCGTTGTGGAAGCTACATAGTGGGGTTATCTCATTAAATATATTTTGTTGCTAATTTTCTGCTTACTTACCTGTGAAGCCATTGTCGAAGAGTTAGATGTAGGGGTGTGGGGAGGTCGTCCGGGGAGAAGTGATGGTGTCGATGGTCCGAGCATTGTGGTTCCCGAATCGTTATCCACATCCCCGGAGGCAGCGGCATTATCCCTGTCAATATCTTCATCACTACTATCCAAGTCATCATTGTCCTCGTCCTCATCCTCATCCTCGTCCTCCTCCTTCTGCTTGCCCTTCCGCTTGCTACCAGAGCCGGAGATCCTTGCCAGCGTCGGCGAATACTTAGTTGTAGGAGTGTGGGGAGGTCGTCCGGGGGGAAGTGATGGTGCCAATGGTTCGAGAATCGCGGTTCCCTCCACATCCCGCAGGATGTCGTTGTATCGCTCCCTCGCGTTCGCAACATCAATCTCTGTCGGCTGGTCTTCTTCAACTAGAATCCCATCGCGCATCGAGCCCAGGATCCGGATGAATTCTTGATGTGTGATGCTCCGGGGAGGGTGGTACTCGCCATCGGAACCTTCTGTCCACGCAAAGTGCTTACGAAGCTGGCTCATCCCCTTCTTGAATACCTTGCCTGATTCTCCAGCCCTCCAGTAAGTCGACATCCCTGAAATAAACTGAGCTTCTGGGATACTTTTCTTGAACTGAAAGACATCGGCTGTCGACGCCGAGTGAATGCCTGGGGTGGCCCAGATGGGAACACCCAAACCCTGTCCCGGTGCATCTTCGGGATCGCGGGTGCCAGTGAATTCGTCTGGCTGATCAACCCATTCTCTTAGTTGCCTGAACGGACCGGTCGTGTTGACGCTAACAACCCAAATGATCCAAAAAAAAGACTCCAGGTCGTGCACTACTTCGTGACGGATTCCTCCTTGAATCCCGACCGATGAAAGTAATTCACCAGATGTGAACGGAAATGAGCCCTAGAGTAAAGTCAGAAGGATGATGGACGAAAATCAATGGACAAATCACAGTCATAGTATGTCCTTCAACATAATCAGAGGTACTAGGAGATCGTCGATCTTCTGCCATGCCCCAGTCACCTAACACTGCTTGGTGCATCTGGAACTTGGAAGGATCCCAAATGACATCGTCTGCGCTTTCCGGGTCGTCGACACACAGCCAAATATTTGCTTCAGTGACATCGAAGTGAAGCAAACCTTTTCGGAGGCCATTGAAATGACCTTCAAGTTGATGAGTAACCCAATGCTAAATGGCAGAAAATGATTGGAAACTGAAGTACTGACCTATGACAGCACACATAATGCTGTTTAGGAACTCGCGTCGACATGAGAACCAATACATCGGAACGCCACATGTTGGGGACAGAGTCCTGAATCGGTTGCGAGGAGAAACTGAATCCAAAGTTCTCTTTTCTTCCTCCTTTAAGATTCGGTCCCTTAGCTCCTGCGTGGTGTGCCCAGTGTATTGCGCATGGATTACTACTGGGATACCCGGAAGTTGTTCTTGCGAGTTCCACTCCGTGCCGCGTGTGGACAGATGATCGCGGAAGACATTGAGCTCATCCCGCTCACCAAATAATGCCTCCAAAGGTTCTGAGGAAAAAGGTTCCGGCGCCCTCTCTCTTAGAATTCTGCAGGAATCGACGTCGTTTGATCCCCCGGCAATCAGCCACGCATCCTTGAGAGCCAAGGAGTGGCCTTCTTCGTCCTTACAAAGCACTACCTTCGTTCCTCGGCCAATGACTGAGAGGCTGCGGAGAAAATGTCGCTTTGAAATTGTGATAGCAGTCTTGTCCAATCGAAGCGTGAAGTTCCCCTCTGGCGAGAAACCAAACGCCCAGTCAAATCCAAGTTGCGATGAATAACCGGATGAAAGCGCGATCAGTGTTTGGATGAATAGGATGGGGTCCTTATCCATCATGATGAGGTTGGAATAATATGTGACGTCGTGAGCGTGTAGGATTAGAAAGAGGCGGCGGTTTTTATTTTCCAGAACCGATGCGATATAGTAGAGCCGGTTGATTTGGCAAGCCATGGCGTAACCAGCGCACTGGTTCACTTGCAGGGCAGCGGAGCCGATGCTGCTATCGTTGAATGTTTCTTTTACCTCCATGAACGTGAGCATTGCGCCAAATGGTACTTTGCTGATGTCTTCATACGTCTCCGGCACGAGTATGACGTCTGGCTTCCTGTATCCATCCATCATAGCCGCTTCATGCGAGCGCCAAGCAAAGTATAGTTTGGCGTAGTACCAAGCCTCAGTTTGCAAACCTGCGGAGTAAAGTACCTAATGCTGGTCAGTCAGTGAGACAGCCAGACAGCAAAGACTTACCTGATTAAAAATTTCGGCCCATTTCTCCTCCGCATTGCCGTGAACTTGGTCTAGCTGCCAGCCGTGCTCCTCGCTAAAAACACCCCTGGTTTTCAAGTTCTGCAGTACAGCCACTATATCATTGTGACTCTCTGAAAAAGCTGCACCAGTGAAGGACGGAAAGAACCTGTGTGGCTCGTTTAAAAAGAAAGCTGGATTATGTCTCTGATCAGCCTCGGACAATGGTTCCATTGCCTTTGTTTGAAGCTCTCGTCAAAGGTGCGAGATAGGAGGTTGGTCATCGCAACTCCTAAATGAGCCATGAGCGGAGATTATGAATTCGCGTGAAGCGCGTCATCCCGAGTACAAATGTACGAATGTGTGCGCTGGCTAGACTTGGGCTAGACCCATTTAATAATGTCCGAAGTTCCTAACCAAAACGGTCTGAGAACCGCCGGGAGATCAAGACCTGATGGTGCTCCCTTTTCGTCAAAGCGTACTCCGTTCTCTAGCAGAGCGATGATCAGCCGCGGGACGGCGGCAGCGGTGCCGTTAAGGGTGTGTGCAAAAGGGACAGGGGCGTGTGTCTGACTGGACGGTGTGGAACGCCGTCGGTACCGAACGTGAAGACGTCGCGCCTGGTAGTCCGTGCAGTTCGAAGCCGAGGAGATCTCGCCCCATGCACCTCTGCCAGGCATCCACGCTTCCATGTCGTACTTTCTGTACGCGCTTGCGCCGAGTTCCTCTGTGGGCATATCCAGAACGCTGAAAACAAAAAAGAAAAGAAGCCGCGAGTGAGAAAACGGCCAACCGTCATGCATATTCCGACCCGTAGGCTCACCGGAAGGGGAAGTTCAGCCCCTCGAAAATTTCCGTCTGGATCTTTCGGATGTCTTCTAGATGTTGCTCGCTGGAGTGCTCTTCGCATGTAACGAAAAGCTCGACTTTTGTGAACTGGTGGACGCGATAGAGGCCACGGGTGTCGGCACCACGAGAACCAGCCTCGGCCCTGAACGAACGACCGAGTCCAACTACTTTTACGGGCAGCATATTCTCAACAAAGATCTTGTTTGCAAACATTCCCGCAAGTGGTATTTCTGCTGTACCGGAGAGCACGAGCTCAGGAGACGAGTCCGCGATCTGATATGTTTGAGAAGCAGGACGGTCGGAATTGTGGTCTCTGGGTTGGAATCCACAACGCTGGGCTACGTCTTCGCGAACGACGTCAGGGGTCATGACGAACTGAAAACCGTGTTTCAATGCGATAGATATTGCATAGTTCGTGAGAGCGGTCTCGAGGAAAGCGGCTTCGTTGAGCAGGTAGTACCATGAGGACCCGGTCACAGCCGCAGCTGCCTCGAAATCGAATAACCCCAGTGCGCGTCCGATAGCAACGTGATCGCGTTCCGGCTCAGGCGGCATGGCAGGGGGACCATGAGTAGACAGAACCACGGCGGCGTCCTCGGGACCAATGGGAACGTCTGGGTGTGTATCATTTGGTAAATGCAACGCGATTCCCAAAAGCTTCTCCTCCACGACGGCTAATTTCTCCTCGAGCAGAGTAACGTCGGATTTCAACGCTTTCGCTTCGCCAAGAACGGCCTGCCTTTCCGTTGGGTCTTTGATCGTACGGATGCGATCGCCGAGAAGGGATTGCGTGTGCCGCTTGAAGTCAAGTTGGCCGGACAGTTCCTTTTGTTCTGCGTAGAAGCGGGCGATTGACTGCAACGCACCGAGTGGCAAGGGGAACTTTCGGTTAAAGGCGTTGTGCGATTTGTATATCATGGACTCTGAGATCTCGCGGTAGTCGAGCCGGGGTTTCGGAAGTCCTGCGGTGGCCGGCGGTGCATTCTTGGAGGTAAATCTCTTGGTTACTTTTCAGACATTTCAGCGTATTGAAAGGACGAGGAAGAGAGAAAACATACCCGAGTTGAATTGAACGCGGCGCTGGCAAACTCGGCCAAGTATCGAAAAAGTCATACAGCTAAAACGCGGTATGTCACGGCTGTCACACAGTGAGCGCGTCGCGTCATTCTCTTCGTTGCAACTTGAATGGCCTCGACGTCGGCGAAAGGAAAAGCACCAGCGAACAACGCAGGCGCGTCTGTGTATGAACTGCCTTGGTCAGTGTCTTTGCGTACTTTGAACGACACGTCTGACGTGCTTGCGCAGGGTTGAAAAGTTTAGGCCACAAACATTGGACGATGTCGTCGGCAATGCAGACACAATCGAGCGCTTGAAGGTCATAGCAAAAGACGGAAACTGCCCGCACATCATTATTTCGGTGATTCTCACTTGCATCTTGCGCGAACTGTGCGTCGTAATGCCTCACCGACAGGGTCTACCGGGAATTGGTAAGACGACCAGTATCCATTGTCTCGCACACCAGCTGCTTGGAGATGCATACAAGGAGGGCGTGCTAGAGTTGAACGCGTCTGACGAAAGGTTCGCGTTTCGACTATCGAGAGTCAACTTTTGCTTCACCCGTCCAACAGAGGTATTGATGTGGTGCGCAACAAAATAAAGGCATTCGCGCAAAAGAAAGTGACCCTGCCACCCGGAAAGCACAAAATTGTGATACTTGATGAGGCAGATAGGTCGGTGAGTTGATCGTTGGAAGATGGCATTGACCCCAGTTGCAGCATGACAGGTGGTGCTCAACAAGCGCTCCGTAGAACCATGGAGATATATTCCAACACTACACGCTTTTGTCTGGCTTGCAACATGTCCAGCAAAATTATTGAACCCATACAGAGTCGTTGTGCCATACTACGGTATGCCAAGCTTAGGGATACCGAGATACTGAAACGTCTGCTCGAGATATGCGAGATGGAAAAGGTAACCAGCACCCTCAGTTACGCTGGAAGAGTGTACTCACTTGGAGATCAACAGGTCGAATACAACGATGACGGTCTAACCGCACTCATCTTCACGAGCGAGGGTGATATGCGACAAGCCATCAACAACCTGCAATCCACGCATTCTGGCTTTGGATTTGTGTCCGGCGAGAATGTATTCAAAGTCTGTGACCAACCGCATCCGGTGATAGTACAAAGTATCCTTCGCGCGTGCATCAAGGGGGATGTTGATGCAGCGATGGCAAAATTAAACGAGCTTTGGGAACAAGGATATAGCGCGGTAGACATTGTCGTCACCGTCTTCAGGGTGACAAAGACTTTCGACGAGTACGTTCCCCAAATGACTGCCGGAACGGTGCTTGATTCCCTTCATCAGACTACCAGAATATACCAAACTGGAGTACATCAAAGTGAGAATGACTTTTTTGCAGTTGTTCATGACACTCACCCGCTTCAGGAAATCGGATTTACACACATGCGGATACTCGAAGGTGTTGGGACCATCATTCAGCTTGGCGGCCTTTTGGCTCGGTTATGCAAGCTTGTAGGTTTCGCTGCCTAGTGTGCAAGAGAAATTTACTGATCCTTGCACACAGAACATGAAGCCTGAACTCTTCCAGCTATGAGAATTCGCCCCACGACTGCCGTGGTCCATACATGGTCCTCCGTAATCAATCAATGATTGGATTGGTTGCCTAATTCAGTTGGGTAGTGATGCAGTAGTAGTTACACAGCCACAGATCATCTACTTGTTGCACGTAAGTCATGGCGAGGCCTGATGAACTCGGTTCGATCATTCAACGAATACTTGATCCAACACCCGACGATGCAGAAGGACTGTTGCAGGAAATTGGTCTAGGAGCCATTCCATCTCGTGAGCAAGTCCACAGGAAAATTGATGCAAAACTCTTGTCACCTCCGGACACTCTGCCGGACCATTGGCTATCCACGTATCAGATGTATGGACCTCTTGCATCAGAGTTCATTGAATTCATTATTCTCGATGCAGTCACTGGAAACCTAAACCTTATATACCATCTTTGCTTTCGTTCGAACCCGCGCCTCCGCCTACCAGCTTGAGTTTCGTTCGTGCAGGTCTGGATGGACACGTCACGGGCTATGCGGAGGTGCGTATTTCGATCACTCGCTCAATACTGGGAGCTGACAAGCCCAGACACCAAATCCTCGCGTTGCAACAGCCTTGACATCGACCTCAATGGACCGTGCTCCGGGACCTGTCAATGCTTTCGTTAGGGGAAAGACTGGTTATGTCCCCTTTCAGCCGGGAGGCCTTGACGATGTGTTGTTTTCATCTGCTCAAAGCGGCGTCTCGGAGGAATCTGTGAAAGGTTTGAGGAGAATTCCACCAGGCTTCTCAAGGGGCCTTCGACTTGCAGGTGAAGATCCTGAGGACGAGACCCTCACCGCTCTTGAGAATTCCCTCCCGTCCGCGACTGGGGAATTGGTACCTATCCTCTGGAAAATCTCCGTGATGTTTCCTGACCATCGGAATTCTTAGGACCAGGTGGGTCATGCTGAGGAGGAACAGGAACGCGAACTGGAGCTACGCAATGGCGACTCCATTGCTGAGTTGGACGAACTGCTACCTACTACAGTGAGGGCTTATCACAGAAGCATATACATCATTTCTCATATCTGGATTCAGAGATCTCATCTACGTCCAACAAAAACACGACGTACCCACCGTCCTAAAATTGTCAAGCGTGATTGGGCCCGTGTAGTGGATATTAAAAAACCGATGACGAACTTTCACGAACTCGTGCCGCAGATGGCACACAAGGTTAGTTCGGCGAGCTTGGATTGTTTGCACCTGTGACGTATTCCATTCCAAAAGTACCCTTTCGAGCTGGATACTTTCCAGAAAGAAGCCGTGTACCACCTAGAGATGGGTGACTCTGTCTTCGTCGCAGCGCATACATCTGCAGGGAAGACTGTGGTTGCGGAATATGCAATCGCTCTAGCGGAGCAGCACATGACTAGGTATGCCTGAGCAACGCCTTTTGCATTTCCGCCTACGAGCCGACCATCGCAGAGCCATCTACACGTCACCTATCAAGGCACTTTCCAATCAGAAGTTCCGCGACTTCAACCAAACATTCTCCTCTTCTTCGGTTGGAATCTTGACCGGAGATGTTCAGATCAATCCAGAAGCAAGTTGCCTGGTAATGACGACGGAGATTCTACGCAGTATGCTGTATAAAGGCGCAGATCTTATCCGCGATGTGGAATTTGTGATATTCGACGAAGTGCATTATGTTAATGATGCAGAGGTGCGCGTTCCGTCCACATTCCAGTGGTCTCTTGCTGATCGATGTGGATCTCTCAGCGCGGTGTTGTATGGGAAGAAGTTATCATCATGTTACCCGATCATATTAGCATTATTCTTCTATCTGCGACAGTACCGAACACAAAGGAATTCGCGGACTGGGTTGGGTGTGTATCCACGCGTTATCCGCTGTGAATTAGTCTCACAAATGGTAGGCGCACCAAAAAGAAGGACATCTACGTCATTTCGACAGCGCATCGCCCGGTGCCTCTCGAACATTACCTCTATGCTGGCAGAGATATGTTCAAGATCGTGGATGCACAACGAGCATGGGTCTCCAAGGGGTGAACTTTTTTCATAGCCCGTGTACGCGCGTTTTTTCCTCACGGTTCTTAGGTACCAGGATGCTGGTGAAGCACTAAGGAGGAAGCAGGATAAGGAACGGGAAGCGGCTGGTTTAGGCCCAGTGCAGAGGGTTGGTGCGCGCGGCGCACCACGAGGGCAACGAGGGGCTACGCCTGCACGTGGTGCCTCGCGAGGTGCCGCTCCTAGCGGATCTGCACCGCGAGGCCGGGGTGGCGGGCCTGCCCGTACGATTCACACCGGTGCTGACAAAAACCTGTATGTCCATCTCCTCGGCCACTTGCAGAAAAAAGGTCTCCTCCCAGTTGTTGTCTTCACCTTCTCGAAGAAGAGATGCGAGGAAAACGCAGCCACCTTGACAAATGCTGATCTCTGTACGTCCGTTGAGAAGAGCGAAGTCCACGTTGCAATGGAAAAGGCGCTATCGCGCCTCAAGGGTCAGTTTCGCGTAGCAGGTTAATTCCGCGTACATTGATTAAACTCCTTTTCAGGATCGGACAAGAAGCTGCCACAACTTGGCAAGATGCGTGACCTCCTCTCGCGTGGCATTGGGGTGCACCATGGTGGGCTGTTGCCAATTGTCAAAGAGGTGAGCCAACAATGTGAAGCGGCGCGACTCCTAATCCATCTGTGTTAGGTGGTCGAAATATTATTTGCTCGGGGACTAGTGAAGATCTTGTTTGCGACGGAGACCTTTGCCATGGTACGGTGCGACTTTGGCGTTTATACGGTGTCTGACAGGGTAGGTGATCTCAGGGCGTCAACATGCCCGCTAGATGCGTAGTCTTCTCGAATATTCGAAAACATGATGGTCGCTCCTTCAGGGACATTTTACCCGGAGAATACACACAAATGGCTGGGCGTGCTGGGCGTCGCGGTTTAGACACCACTGGTACTGTTATTATCGTTGCGGGCGATGAGTTGCCTGATGTACGATCTACTCCGTATTTCACCATCTCCTCTTGCATGTACTGACTACCCGTTGTAGCAAATGACGCTGACCGGGATGATGCTCGGAACTCCAGCAAAACTTCAGTCGCAGTTCCGCCTGACCTACAACATGATTCTCAATCTGTTGCGAGTAGAGGCTCTCCGAGTAGAAGAGATGATCAAACGCAGTTTCTCAGAGAACGCTTCCCAGCGTCTTCTACCAGATCAGCAGAAAGAAGTCGCTGATGTGAGTACCAATTTCATTTTATTTTCAACTTTGAACCGAATGCTAGATTTGCATAGCAAGAGAGAAATCTTCTTTCATTGCCAAAGCTTCAATGCGACGTCTGCTCGAGCGACATCGAATTTTACTACGATGCTCAGCGTACGATGGTAAACTATAATAGGCGCCTCTTCGCGATGGCTGCTGGGGGTGCTTCCAATCGCCATGTTCTTGCGACTGGTCGAATAGTCATTTTAAGGAATTCGGTAAGCATGTTCGTAAAATCCAAAAATAAGCGAATAGATGAGCGCGGCATCTTTTCAGCACTTTTATCCTTATCATGCCGCGGTGTTACTCAAACCCGACCTGCGGGAGTCAGGGGGTGAACGGAAATACTTTGCCCTCGCCCTCGTAGACCATGCGGTGAAGGGAAATCGAGGTAACGTGTATTTTTTGCAGTCGATTTGGGTTGCTAAATCCCTTGACTAGATGTTGATGAAGCTGTAGTTTGTCCGAAATGGCCCCCTTCTTCCTCGGCGTTGAAGCCCGATAATGCTACATATGAGCTTACCAGCGTCAAATTGAGCAGTATCTCTTTCATCACGAACCAGACTATCAAGGTGAGATATTGCACAGTTGGGATTTATGGTAAATATTGAGCCTCGAGAGCGCAGGTGGATGCATCCGCGATTGTGGACAATCATAAAATGGCCCCTATGCTTGACGCAATGGCGACGCTGGAAATGATAGTGGTGGAATGGGCGACAACCGGCACATTGCTGGAGATAGACTGGAGTCGTATGCGCACTCTTGAATTCCAGGAGACTCTTCGGGCTAGGAATGAAATTCGCAAGACCCTTCAGATGTTCGAATGCACCCGATGCGAGGACTTTGATAACCATGCGAGTGCAGTTAATCTTATTTCTGATCGGATTATTGATGAACCCGACAGTATATCCATCTCCACGGAATTCGGATTTTAAGATCAAAAATAGCCTCGCTGAAGGACGCCATCTCGGAACAAAACTTGGAGCTCGTCCCAGAATACGAGCAGCGGATTCAGGTCCTCAAGGAGCTCAACTTCATCGATGAAAATCAAACCGTCCAGCTCAAAGGTCGAGTGGCTTGCGAGGTAGTCGACTTTTGTCTGGTTGCGATATGCGCTTCTCACTCCAAACAATAGATCAACTCGGTCAATGAACTCGTTCTTACTGAGCTTATCCTCGAGAACACGCTCGCAACTTATGATCCTGGAGAAGTGGTTGCGCTCCTTTCCTGTTTTGTTTTCCAAGAGAAAACGGACGTAGAACCTATTATACCTCCGAGGTTGGAAGAAGGCTTAGCGGCAATCGCTGCAATCACTGATCGGGTGGGACGCATCCAAGATCGACACAAGGTCGCTGCAGAAGAGTTCAGGTCTACTCTCAAGACAGGACTGGTCGAGGTGGTGTATGAATGGGCAAAGGGAATGGTAACTTGGCTCCCCGTGCGCCGCAACGCATTGACTGACACTCATTTGCCAAGCCATTTGACCAGATTACCATGTTGACTGACGTGGCGGAAGGTACTGTCGTTAGGGTCATCAGTCGCTTGGACGAGACCTGTCGTGAAGTGCGAGATGCGGCAAGGGTGATTGGTGACACGGAACTGTTCAAGAAAATGGAGGAGGCACAAACTAAAATCAAGAGAGATAGTAGGTCGACTCCCACACTCTCTGCGGCCTCCCGTTGACAATGGCCTATACTAGTCGTGTTCGCTGCAAGCTTGTATTTCTAGTTTGTCTTGGTTGGCAAAAGGAGCGTGCCAATCGTAAATAGTTTTACTCAGGCTGTCACATCATGCACATGCCAGATCACATGTCCAAGTGTAAGCAGCATTCCAAGGGACGGGTAGTAGTAGCCCGCCAACAATCCCGTCAGATAATTCGGAATAATACATACCATTTGTTGTTTCGTTGTTACCTGCCAACCAGGCCTGAGAATGGACAGACATCACGCTAGCGACTCCGCCGCTGCTGTCGATGACAGTGGCACCGCTGCGCTCGGAGAAGCGTCTCCACCAGGTACCGGCAGCCGCGCCGACGACAACAATGTGGTTTATCAACGCCGCAGAGTCAACCCTGAAAGCCTAGCGTTGCGACTCGGACCCGAGCTCGTGCGAGACCTGGACGCCCTCATTTTACCCGGAAACACAGAGATGCCATCATTTGCTGTTCGCAAAGAGCTGCAAGAGCGGTACAACATTGACAGGAGGCACGTTTACGACTACTTTCACAGCAGAGGTTTGCGCGTGGTGAAGGAAGACAAGCATGGCAATCCGGTGGCAGCAGACGCTCCCACTGCCCCTCTGGTAATTAACCATTATACTATTTGCTAAGCGAGATCAGCTCACCTTACGGCGCTCTCCGTGACTAGCCTAATCTTCGCCCATTGAGAAATGCACCGATCAAGAACAGCCGCCCACACGGCTCGTACTCTCTAGCGGCAGAAAGAAAACTCTCCAATAAGCCCCGTGGAATCACGAAAGCGAAACCTGGTCGCCCAAAAAAGAATATGCTGGCACACGGGAATCTCAAGGTCGTCCCTTCCAACGGTATGATCTGCGAAACCCAAGAATCGAACGAATCCACGGAAACTGGCCGTGCCTTCTCCGAAGATTCTCCATCCGGCTCGATTACTACGTCGGGCTATGTTGCTGTGAACCCGCTTCTTCCGCAGGTTCCCCCCGTTTCGATGGTGGAAGATGACGACGGTTATGCGTTCAACTCGGTTGCCAATCCCCTTGACGGATCCTTCTCGGTGAAACGTGCGATCGGGGACATCGCGTATGCATACCGCCATAAATTAGTGTTCGAGAGAATGCAAGAACTCGCGGAATACCCTGGCAAGCCGGTTCACACGGAAGACCGGTTATTTTCGTGGAGCGAAACTTCGCCGTGTTCTGCGAGCGGCAAGGGGTTACTTCTCCCCCACCCAAAGCCGCTGACTCGGGACGAACGACACGCGATCTACGAGACTCTGTCTTCCAGCGTTGGGCCCGCACATGGTATCCAGGAATGCCAAGGTACTTATAGAAAGTACTTGGAAGCGCGGACGAAACTTTATTTCGAGGGACTTTTATCTGGGAGTACCTACCACGACTCGCAGCAACCTGGCAGGAGCGACAGCGTACCGGAACGGAAGCCGAACGAATTTAGGCACTGGCTTTCTGAGACGAGGTTTCTCAAACGCGACGGTGGTATAAATGGCTCGCCACGAGTGCCGGGGAGCCATCGAAACACGAACGTGGCCAGACAAGATGGCATCGATGGAGGTTTCGATAAACCGTTTAAGCAGAGAACTGTTGCGCACTGGCTGCCAACGCTGGACCAATTGTTCCCGGCTCCAGAAGACTCTAGATCGGACTCGGATGGCGGCGATCCCGTCGCGGATTCGCCCGTCCTACACACGCGTCAAGTTACCAGAGCACGTGAAGTGCTCAGCCAATTCCGTGCGGGAGATGTTCTTCCATTTTCGGCTATAAGTATTAGTCCAGGCTCGCCCAAGTTTGCCGTCACATCCGCATCAGTTGGTCCAGCTGCCTATTCACAGATCCACGGACTTTCGGGCTTCCCACTGGCAGGGCCATTTCAACCTCACTCCACTGTCACATCCACCGAGGTGCTCCATCTTGAGCCTCGCTGGCCGGAACATATTCCATCCACTGCTCACACACTTGAACATCCACCCACACCCCGCAGAGGTCGCAATATCTCTTCTAATAATGTCCGGAGTCGAGTTCCATCTGGCAGCCCGCGCAAACGCCAAATACGTGATCTAGACAGAATTTGGACTAGGCCAGCCACGACCCGTGATGTGAGGAGGCGAACCCCGTCGGCCGCTGGTGACATCTGACCACGATTCTGGTGACTTTGCAGTGGCGTCTGAACGTTACAGCCGAATCCGTCATCACACTTAAAAAGAAAAGAAAAAAAAAGGACTTGGCATTGTTGGCTCCATAATTATTTTTCCATTTTCCATACAGCAATCTTGTTTTTTTCCCCATCAGAATCTTGGCCTGTTCTATTCTTTGTTCGCGGTCCCAATTAGAAATATTACTACCACGTAATGTCTCGATAATGACATGTTTTGTAATCACGCGCTTGATGAACCAAGGGAAGCCGTTCCAAGTCCATTACAGGTATATCAAACCAAGCTATGGATATCACAATCAAAATACATGATGGATGCATGATTAGTCTAGCGTAGACCGAGTATGGGACTAGTTGTGTTGATTTTACATATGATGTATCGTTATTGATGCGCCGAAACATATCCAATTCAGTTGCCAAAAAAAAAAAAAAAAAGAAAGAACAGAATAGAACGAAAGCGAACATGCAAGAAGAAAAAAAAGTTCTTCGTAATCATGATCATTATTACCACCGCATCGGCGAACCCACA